>JBCEWB010080419.1:0-12872 GCA_039654565.1 Peronia peronii | reverse complement strand
GAGTCTCTAAAGTCAGAACAAACACCCTGAGGCTAAGTACTAGTGCCGAGATCCAGATTGACAAGCCCGGCAAGGCACGCCACAGGGCGTTGTAGCCCTTAGGCTGGGTAGCAGTTCTAGAGTTAAGTAGTAAGGTTCACCACTGTGGGAGACATAATTGTCATTACTACTCAAGAAATTGATTGCCCTCTATTTTTACCACTTTAAAATTGTACTATAAATAACTTTATCTGTATATTAGCCCAGCAAGTTCTTTAGAATTAAATTAAAGTTTGCAATATATTAGTGGGAAAAATGACTCTTCTTGGCAAGACTCAATTTTTTTCTCTTAGCAGAAAGTTTTATAATAATATTGCATACATATCTTCCTTTCTAGCATTCCTTTATTTTTTCATTTTGTAATTCCTGAAGTATTGAAAATATTTGGTTGAGATATTCAGTCTTTCATATTTTTGTTTTTTTTCCAAAGATTAGCTGGATTTAAGTTGTAGCTTTACTATGCCCTGTTTTGTAATACACTAAAACAAAGTGTTCTCATAAATATATGTGTGCTCTGATCAAGATATCAAAAACAGACACAGACTTCTTTCAACTGACGAAAAACTCAAGCCCCATGATGTATACATCATAAATGTGCAAACTAGTTTGTTTTATTTTATCACAAGAACTGTATCTCCTCTAACAAGATAAAATTTATATGTATACTTAAGTCTGATGGCCTACCTGACTGCTGTTGCAGAGACAGTTTGTCCTAAGTGTTTCCCACTTTCCACTTTCAGGCCACAGTAACACAGACTTAGTGACAACAGGGTGTAATTTCCCTCAAGTCCTTTACACAGGTTCTTACATCCCTCATCACCAAATCTGACAAAAATTACAAGCTGACTAAATCACTTTATCAGTGCTATGAAGGGCAACACTTAACCCTGCATTCCTAAAAATAGAAGTTTTCCTGTAGTCAATACATTTTAGCCATCTTTGCATCAAAATTATCCTACAAAGTCTACATATCAAGGATCCAAGACAACATTCTCCGGTTTTGTTTCTCTTGCACATAGATTGATACCCAAGCAATCTTTGACATCTTTTTGTGTTGCTCTTTTTTTTAAAAGTACTCAAGGAGAGCTAAGTTCTTCTTACGATGTCAATGACTTACATTTCTATACAGAAAAGAAGAGTGGACTGATGCTCTACAACTATTACAATTCCAAAGGTCTGTGCATTCAGTCTAACATCTTATCAATTCATCAATCACTGAGGGCCAGCATTTTTGCAGATCAATAGTTATGGCAGTGAAATCTATAATGTTGATGGTCAGTATCCTAGCAGTCAAAAAGACTAAATTTGCATCTTCATGTAGGCCTAGATTGCTTCTTGTAGATTTATCAGATCTGAAATAGTATGATGCTTCATAACAAAATGCTGAATCAAGCTGTAATAACATCTCTAAAATAACTACTACGTGGAAAAAATTATGTGTTTACAGTGTCCCACATTATTTGTATATCTACAAAATTAGTAATACAATGCGTATTTATAATCTGGTGACTAATAGACAATGACGATGTTTGGTCATTGGCCATCTGATAACTATAGATATAATTACTGATTTCATTTCTTCCTACAGCTTTTGTCATGCAAACCTACTCCTGTCAGTTGGCTAAATACATTTTTTTCCAAAAGATGAATCTACTGCAATATGCATATATTATCAGAGAATGCACATCATAGATGTTGTACTCATTTCTTTATCTTCTTTAATATAAAATGAAGAGAAAAGATATAAATTTTGTGAAGTAAACCTTTGTGCATTAGATGATGCAAATATCAAATTAATAATGTTATTAAATTGATGCAACTTTTAATTTTAATTTAAATTAATTTAAATGTTAAATTTCAAGCTAATTAAAATTTATCGTACCTTTTCATATCTTATAAAGAAATTTGTTATATCACTGGGTTACTTACTCATTATAATCTAGGACAACAGTAGTGAGTAAATCACAATCGTTAAAAGGCCTGACAAGACGGGGTATTGCTGAAGCATCAATCAAACAATCTATCAACTCCAACAGACGAATGGGATAAAAAGGCTTTTCCAAAAACAACGCCTGGTTGAGAAATTACAAAGAATGAATTTAATATCAAATGTGTCATGTAAATGATAGCATGAGCAGGTAATAAGCATGACAGGCTAAGCTTTGTGGCTGTTTAACATTTTCTCATTACTGAGAAGATATTCATGCATTATATTAGGGCTTTAAATTAGCTATTAAAAAGTCTATACATTGACAATACTTAGATGCTTGTCTTTCAATTAATTCTTGGGATATAAGTGATTGAATGTATCAGATGCTGTAAATGATATCAAAATCAAAAAAATTCATCTTACTTATCAATGTTCTTTTCCATGGTATATGTTCTATTGAGACAATAAACATTAGAAATATTTGTAATGTGTGATTTTTTTTTTTTTTTTTTCATTTTGTTGAAAAATAGAAGAATTCCAGCCAACTCAGTAATAAAACTGCGAAATTTCTTACCAGTTGAGCTATATTTTCATATGACATTGGGTAATCCCACACATGAATATCTTGAATATGCTTGTATCTTTCATGCCTCAGGCTTATAATGAATGGATCAAAGAGCACCGGAAGATCACCTTCTGCCTCCAAAGGCACAGTTTCTAAAATGAACTGATGTAACAGAGAACACAAATGACCATAAGAAATTTGTTAAGACTGAAGCAAAAGAAAGAAAAAAAATCTGCAAGGCTTTTTCATTCACAGACTGGATATAATCTGCTTGTAATGTGAACTTTTAAAGAAAATCAGTGGATGACAATTCAAATAATTTCCAGTAGACACAGGTTTTGAGACAGACTTGGAAAATATGGTTTTTGCTTCTGTGCTCAACATTCAGACATGTAAAAAATCCTAATGTCTGAAAAAAAAAAAAAGAGCAAATACTTGACAGTAATAGTTAATGTCACTGAGTTTATTGTTTGATTCCACATTTTATTTTTAACTGGAAAGAATCAGATGTCTACTCAAGAAAATTTTTTTTAAGACAGATATTTGCCCATGTGCATATTACTCTACCTTTGTCAATACTTTGTCATCCTCTGCAGCTGCTTTCAGTAGTTTCTTTATCCCAGGACACATCTGTGAGTTAGTTTGGGCACAGTTTCTTTCATAAGTCTTCAATAATCTTCTTGTTTCTCCATCTCCTCCTCCTGTTTTGCCTTTCTCTTTTCCTTTATCTTTTCCTTTCCCTTTCTTCTTTCCCTTCGGAGGCATATTTTTCCACTATAAAGAATTGACAAAATAAAACAAAATGCAGAATAATGTTTCTCAATTTCATGCTATGAAGAAAATTTGTGGCATTCAACTGCTCTCTTATTTTTATGTCACTCTCTGAAGCAAACATTGGCCAATAAATCACACTATTCTACAATTTATTCTATATGTGGGCCTAATTTTCATTTATAATATTTTCACCTTCACTTTTTATCAAAATATACTTCTTTGTGTATATTTCAATCTTTGCTCACAGTCTTTGCTTTCTCTAGAAGTTAAACAAGATGATATTTAAACCTGACATTGAGTGGTCTATTGTTCTGGCATGTCGGTCTGCTTTTACCGCCTGATGGTGTAATAATGAGCTTTTTGAGCTCTTGCATAGTGGCTTTTGATACATCCAAGGTATACAATAAATGAAAGATTCTCAGGATTGTATAGAATAAACAAAAATTGTGGCACTTGTATATTAAGTGACTCAGGGGTAAAGCATTTAAGCAAACAACAACAGCAGCGACAACAAAATTGGAAGATAAGTGTTTGGGTCTTCCTTTAAGGGGCAGTCCGGTGGAATCTACTCTTCTGACAGCCACTCTACTGAAACGCTTTTTTGACCTTGTAAAGACGGTTCAGTATAACTTTTCAAAAAAAAAATCTGGACAAAATTATCACTTTAACGGATATATAGATCTATACCTGTCCAGCAGCAGTAAGGCTACTGAAATAATCCTAGTTGTTATAAAATATTAGGTCATCTTGTGTGAAAATTCGCCATGTTGTTTACATTGTTGCCAATACTATGTTCATGAACTCCTTTGCTAGAAAGCTTAGCTGGTTAGGCTAAATACTAAATAATAGAACAAATTGAGATATTTGTGAGGTGCTGGATTTAAGATCTTTTCGATTTGTATTTGTGTTTGTCGATAGGAAAGTGCACTTATAACGCTTAGAAGTGTCGGCCTATCATATGGAATACTCAGTATAAAATTTAATGAATACGTATTAGCAGAAAAATAACTGCTAATTATACAGGTATACAAAATTCTTATCTGTGAATTAATTTCATTTTAATATTAAAACTTCTCCAATAATCCACATTTATATCTTTATTTTTAATCAAAAAAAATTGCCTAAAAATTGTGGCTTTTTACAGATTTCTGTAAGGTTTAATTGATTACTGAGTTGAAGGTACTCTGAGTGAACAATGAATTTTGAGTAACATACAGAGGACATACTCTCTCCTTCCCAAGACTTATGTGTTTTGTGTTATTTGTGATTGCACTATCATACTGACACAGAGATATAGATCTAGATTACATTTTTTTTAACCACTTCACTTCGGGGGAAACATATATGGGACTTCTACTATCAGCCCATCCCCACAATTCTTTCTTCCCCTCTTTGATCCAATGACCTGATCTGACCATAGACCAGTATTTCACATCTAAACACAACATTATTGCTGTAAGAAGCCACCATTTTTAGGCATTCATGAAGGAGGAAGGGAAAATATTTGAGCAGTGATAGGATGGCAATTCCTTTGGACTAAAAATAAAGATATAAATGTGCAAATGTGGATTATTGGACAAGTCTTAATATGAAAATGAAATTGACTCATGGATAAGAATTTTGTATACCTGTATCATTAGCAGCTAATGCGAATTTGTTAAATTCATCCTGAGTATTTCATATGATATGTCAACATTTCTCAGCATTCTAATTTTGTATTATTTCCTGAGTATTATTTCTTGATTTGCAAACTAATGTAAAGAATGCAATCATCACTCAGGACAGTGACTTTCAGCATGGAAAAAATGCTTCGTGGGAAATGCTTTTCCAATGATGAACCACTAATCACTGCATAAATTTTGAGAAATATGTTTTGATAATGAAAGTTGGATAATAATAATAATAGCAGTTACACATTTCTATTGTCACCTTTATATCCTATCACCTTCAGATTACTGGTACCTTATGTTTCTCTTCCATTGGGGTTGCAGGAGGATATGCTTGCTAAATTATAAAGGATAAAGAAAAATGCAGCTTTTTTAGCCCTTGGAACCCTGAAATACCACTCCTCTATTCAGAGGTTACCAATAAAATCAAGAACTGAAAACAAGATGTCAGTACTTTATATCATGTTCAGAAGTCTACTAAGTCAACTAATCTAGCAGATTAATTATACTCCTCCTCCAGACACTTAAATTCACAGTTGAAAATCAACATGAAGGTAATCTGATACCTTATGAAGCATTACATTTTTATGCATCCAAAGTGCTTGCTCTTAAATGAAAGGGACACAAACGCCAATTCTTTCCGCCACCCCATCGCTGTTGATCCGACTTTGGGTATATTTAAGATATTTTGGATTTGGACTGAATTAAGGGAGATTATTCCCAGGGTTGAAGTAACAATGTGAAGGACGCAGGCAAGTTTCCAGAAATTACATAGCAGACCGGTAAGGCATTTTCTTGTTTTTTAGTCATTCGGTGAAGTTATTCTTCACTTCACCAGGATGTTAAGTTTGAGAATGAACATGAAAATTAGAAAGTGAGACAATCTATCAGTAAAATTAGCGACGAAGGCAACTGTGTTCTTATTTATTTATTATAGCGAGCGATGAGTGCTTCTGCGCAGACTGAACATGGTATGCATGGCACGAAGATAAAGAAGCCTAATGTCGGAATCTAGGCCACGACTTCTTTTCACCATAATTATGTTGATCTAGAAAACGAAATAGCAATTTCTCATCCTATATTGTGTTATCCTTTTTTATTTGACTAGTGCCATATCTTATACATGATAACTTCTATTTCTATGCTATAATTATAAATCTGCAACAAAACCCATTAAAAGCTGTTATATGGATTCCAAAACTGCTGTTGTAAATATTTAGATGTAGATCTAGATCTAGATCTAGAACTATGTGAAATTTGTCACACAGTATTGCTGCATAAAGATCTAGACTTATGTTTCTTCTTACATATAGCTGAAAAAAGCTTACAGAGTTTTTATTCTAAAAAGGCGATGATAATTGAATAGTAAACTCGCGGTGTTCGATAGAATCAAAGAATGACACATTCAAAACACCAAACACATTTTCTTTGAGTAGCATTCAGTTTAATCATCCATTATACCAACATCAAGATGCGCATGCTTGCCAAACAGTTTTAAGTTACAGGGCACTGTTGCTTTGACCTATGTATAGACTATTAGAAATGCTCCCATGAAGGCCATGGGTTCTTTTGTAGTATTAAAAAAAAATCTCCAGTGAAGGCTGTAGGTTCTGTACTACTTGTTTAAAACTTGTCAGCCAAGGTCTGTTTCCTTTTTCAGACTCAAATTCGTGAATTTTCAAAATGACCCAATGTTACTCTAATTGGTAGCATTTTAATGTTAACATTTGAGGATTTCCAAAATATAAGTTTCAGAAGCAGGAGGTTTTGCTATATCGAAGAAAAACACATTTGAAATAGATTATTCCCCTTTGTCAGAAAAAAAATGTTTTTGATTGAGAAAGCTCTTATGGTCATTTCTAAATGTAGTAAATGTATGTGAAAGAGATAAAAGGAGATAAAAAGTATTTCATAACATGTTTATGACACAATACTTCATTTGTCATTGATTTATACACTCATACAGGCTCATTGTTTACACATATTTGAAGTGGATAATTTTGTAACAAGCTTTCAAGCCGAAAGGCTACAAGTTAATTGAATTCACAAAAGAGACAGAATGTGTGTATGAGTACCATCAAAAGAGCTGTTTAATTCAGTACTTGTTCTGTTATCACATTATTCAAACTTTGTACTGTCCATTTGCTTCGAGACACCACAACTGTTATTGTGAGCTATGCCTGACCTAGTGAGACTTTTATCTGAGGTGTGGAGGAAAATATTTCACCTTCATTTAATGTATATTAGGAGAGTTTTTGAAATATTTATATCATTATCAATCTATCTGTTGTAATAGCAGATCTGTGATAGTATCTGAAAAGGTGCAGATTGCGATCTGGTTTGGGAGACAAAACTTTTCACCTCTGTTAACAGTCATTATCTAAAAATATGTCAGTATTACATTGTATCTGTATGGCTGATGGTAATTTGTTGTGTGTTTTTCATTTCCACAGCCATTGCCATCCAAGCCATTGAATCAAATTCATATGCATATATAGCCATTCCCTGGTCCAGAGATCAGACTAGTCACTGGTAGCCCTACATTTAGTCACTGTGTTCCTCTCAGTAGATGATACATCTTTGTTTGAGGCACTATGTATGACGTCATTGTCTTGAAAGAAGGCTACACAAGACCAGAAGCCCACGGTGAGATGTCAGAAGTGAATTAATGTGTACCAAGGCAGTGTAAACACCACCCTGCATGGTGTGAATAATTCCAAAGACATGAAAGTTTGTGAAAATCTGAACTTAGAAAAATGATAAATGTGTATTTTTTCTAAATTTTCTTATGTTTTTGTTTTCTTTCTTTTCTTTTTTGTTTGTGATGTAGAGTATAATTTAGCTCAAAATTTAAAACTAAAATCACGGTGACAGACTTCAGAAGACGACTGAAATTTGGATTTCAGAGGATATGATTCTTCATATTACATGCCATAGACTTTTCTTGGTGATTATTTGATTTAGCTGTTATTATGGTGTATGCAGACAGTAATTACAGATTAATCTAATCATGTGTTTTCTGTCACACAGGAACTTTAAGAGCATGTGGCACCGTTACACTTCTTAAGAGTCCCTCAAACAATGTCATTGTTGACACAGGGAACCCATGGGACAGAGATATTCTCATAAAAGGTAATACAAATGTTTGATTGAAATGATTATAAATCTTGGGATCAAAACTCTTTATTTTTTTTCTTTCTTACCTTTTTTTTTTATTTTACTGTTTAACTTTTGTTTATTTTTTTTTTTATAAATGTATTTATATTTTATATATTTAGTTTTGAAATTTTGATTACTTGATATAAAATGAAAGAAATTGCCAGTTATGAGGATATTTTGAGAAAACAGTTGTGCTCTCAACCTCATATTTGATAAATTTTCAGCACATTGAAACAGAGATAGTAATGATCTTTAGTAGAGCCCCAAGAATATGTTCTGAAAGTGTTGAAGTGAAGCAAATGATATGAATCTGACAGCCTTTATGTTTTGGGGTGATCATTTCCATTGTTATTGGTCATTTCACTCTTTCAAAAATGAGTCTTCATTCAGGAAAATGTTGTAGATCCTTATTATGAATTTTAGTTATTGTTCAAGTAACATGGACATTGTAAAGGAGATTTTCAGGAAAATACAAGAAACTACCATTAGTGTTTCAGACATTTTGTTTGTACGTAATTTATCGGAAGACTTATAATTTGCAAAGACATCAGTCAAAACAAAAACCATGAATTGGAAATACGTCAAATGAAACCAACAGTATTCTATGTAAGAAAAAAACACTACATAGTGAATACAGAACATGCTTTAGATTTAATATGGCTTGGAGAGATCTTACCAGCATTAAATATGCGCTGTGTGTCCCAGCTCTGTGCAGTCAGAGTCTGACTTGAGTCAACTAAAACTATGTTATTGTCTGTACCAGTGATATGAAATGGAAGATTTCTTTCCTCTACTGAAAGGTTCCAAGATAAAGACAATACTAATATAAACACGACTCTAGAGAGACCTTATATTACTGAACATTGTATCTTATCCCTGTGTCCAGCTCTGTCCAGTCATGGTTTGACCCCTGCCGACGTAAACTATGTCATCTGCACCAGTGGTAAGATGGGGCAGACAGGCAATCTCAATCTGTTCACCTCTGCCGTTCAGTTGGTGGCGGGTGATGTGTGCAAGGAAGACATGTACCAACTGCATGGTTTTCGAGAGGTATTCAGACATAAGCTGTGGATATGCTTCTGTAGTAGAGCTCCCAGTGTTAACTCAGTATTGGTGGCGTGAAATAGTACAATATTTTTGCATGACTCGACACAGTTATCCTAGTCTATCCCGAGAATCCATATTTTATCTGTCCTGACCTGTCCTCAGATGAATGGCTTGAAATGTATGCATTATATAGTACTACCAGTACTAACCATATGTGTGTGCATGCATGTGTTTGCAGGTCTGACTGCTCAGTCCTTGACACCAGAAGATATAAACTACGTCATCTGTACACATGGGCACGGAGACCACGTAGGAAACCTCAATTTGTTCACTCAGGCCGTACACATAGTTGGTTATGATATTTTCAGAGAAGACTATTTCTACTTGCATGATTTTAAACAGGTATTGCAATTGTTAAATAATATTAGCATTATCTCACCAGTGTCACAAGATGAATACTTAACTCCACATTAAAAAAGCAAAAGTTTTAAAATGATATAATTTTTTTTATATCCATTTTGTCCATCTTTGCTTGAAAATTTTCCTATATTATATATTCTCCAATGATTCAAGACTATAGCCTCAAGTTCTCTTACACATTGATTGTAACACAAGCAAATTTGGAATAACTCTGGTTTTTTGTCTTCCTATTAAAAATGCTCCAACAAAGGTAAGTGTTTTTCTGGTGACAAGGGCAATATTTTTCCTGTTTTGTTTGTAAATACTGTGCTTTTATTCTTGTGGCTATGATATTTACTTAACTTGAAATAAAGCATGTTTGTCATCCATCAATATTAGATTGTTGTGCAAAAAGATCTAATATACAGGATCTTGTTGCTTTTGAGGAAGGAGGATTATTAAAATAAATGCATTTCTGATGAAATCAGTTCAACATGTTGCCTTTTGTTTTGGTAACTGACAGGTTGGCATAATTGAGAATGATGACTGTTAGCTTTTCTCCAATGTCTGTGCAAAAGTAGATCAAAGTTCAATGTTTACCTTGGTGAAAGAGAGAGTCTTAGTCTCAGTCCCTGAGAGAAGTTCTATATCTGTCAAGCAAAGGACTCATTTGACACAGGCAATAGTGCAAGGCCTGTATTGTATGACTGGATTAGCTAAGATGTTTCTCACCTTGTTAAACTATCATCTGGAAAGAAACACCGTAATAGCTTACAATCATAATTGTATCACTAACAATGTCATTAATTACAATGCTATTGTGTTTGTGAAATAATGTATTATGGCTTTATGCCTTTTTTTCTAATTTTGATTCCCCCTACCTACTCCTTGATTGATTACATAGTGATACTCATCAACTGGCATTGATTACACTGCTTGTCTTTCGGGTACATGTGCATTATTGACAAGCTTCATCAGATTTTGTTCACTTCCGCATAAGGGTTTGTACCAAAAATGTTTGCAAGTTACTGCCTTTCTGAAAACCAGTGAAGCAGTCAAAAGACACACTATCCAGATTATCATCTTAAGATCTCAAGGAAAGTAAATGCTTAGTAGCCCAAAGTGTCATATGTGATCAAGTTTCATAAAATTGAAGGTCAAGGAAGTTGGAGATAATTCATATAAGAAATAATTACAGACTTTAAAGAAGTGAACTATGCACAATCCTCATTTGATTTTAGATTCTTGAAATTCATCCTTGAGTTGAAGTCCTCTCTCCAAGTTATCATTTCGTTGTAAAAACTATCACACTGTAGAGGTTTAAGCGACGTTGTATCAAAATCCAATCCTGCCAATGTTTTGCAAGTATGAGTACATATTACATTCATGTACTTAGCCATATCTCACTCTTATTGTCTATCATTGTGTCCCGCACAGGGCATCCCTTATGAGATTGACGAAGACATGGAGATCTGGCCCACACCAGGACATACAGGAACTGATGTCTCAGTGCTAGTCAAGAACACAAACTTGGGCACTGTGGCCGTTACAGGTAAGTCCCGTAGCCCTAGGACTTTCTGCAGAAATTGCTGCAGACTTAACAGGATTCAATGAGCTATTTTGACCCTCAGCCACATTATTTCCCTTTGCTATGAACATGGAGTATAAAACAAGCCTTGTAATTAAGGGAAAAATCACTTTTTCCCTTCTTATTTGAAATATTGAGTAAAACTAAATTCTGAAAAAATGATCATGTACAGAAAACATTTTGTTTCTCATCATGATAATTTTTAAAAATAATTTTTGGCTTACGTGTTTCTATTAAAGGAGCTAAAAGGGATTTTTTGCTTCTTTACATTGCTTGTTTTATACTTCTTCACTTGGCAAAGGGAAGTAATTGAGCTGGCTGAAAAAATGGCTCATTATAATATTTATTCATCTTCCACAATTGATGTTTAATCTTTAAATGTGAAGGGAATATAAGCTAAGTATTTCTCTATTGTATTGTACAGTAACAAAGTATAATGAGCAAGTCTTTAAGCTGATCAACCTCTTAACACCTCGGGGATTTACCCTAGAACTGTCAAAGGCCGATTTGATCGAAGACTTGCTTATTGCATTTGACAATGAAATTTCTTTTCAGACATAGAACGATGAAATAGAAAAAATACTCATATTGTGAATATTGTCACCCTGAGACAAATCATTATTTCTTAAGCAGGAATTATATGTCATTATAGAAATCATGACACTCTAAAAGTTTTTATGATAGTTTTAGTCTTAGACACACCGTGAAGTTTACTGTGCCAATTTTTGTGGGCCAGGTTTTTTTATGATGATATGAAGCTAATATTTATTCTGCAAAGCTAAAATCAGTGTCGTGTAAAATTTCCACATGTAAGAGGACAACACAGCCTTGATTGCCCTACCCAAGAAAAAAATAGAAACCCTTACAAAATGAAGACCAATGTATTGTTATTATTGTTTCTTTATTTTTGTCTTCTAGCACACACATGCTTGGGTGTGGAGCTGGGTATAGTTTTCTGCTTTCTCTGTTCAGTCAGGAAACTTGTTTTTGTCTTCCTGTTGTTTTTTTTCAAGCATGAAACGGGACTGAATGAAATCAGGTGTCGGTCATTTTTTTTTAGCATACGGAGCTATTGGTATCACAGTAAAGCTTATTCACTCCCTTTTTTGTTGGTGAAAAACATCTTTGTTCTACCTTAAGTAGGAGACAAAATATTGACAATTGAAGATGATGGGAATGACCTGTTGCTGTAGGTGAGTTTAGTGAGAAATAGCCAATCAAGCTTTCTAGTCTTTATTAATCCTTCTTTAACCCTACAAGTGCACTGCACATATATATACAACAGGTGAAATGCTCTTTATAGTGCGCGTCCCGGATTTATACAGTCTGACCTTTCCCTGCTATGCCTGTCACATCACTGTGATATTTCTCATCTTGTTGACCAAAATTAGGTTTTATCGGACTTAGTTTTGTCAAAATGTCACATAATAGGTAAGGCTGCACCTAAGTACAAGATCTTTCAATAGTCAATGATTTTTGTCTTAGAATAAGATTGTGAGAAAACCCATAGGTAGAGTCGAATCCCAGCAATAGGTAACAGAAAGACCGAAGAAGAGAAATCAAAGGCCACATGGCCTGCTCAGGTCCTCTCAAATGGTCTATAACTACAATCAAAAGAAACGATCATGAGAGTATCAAATACATGTAATCTCTTTGTTTACACCACACTGAATAAGAACGCAGACTCCCCTGACCACTTGACCC
>JBCEWB010080418.1:0-25262 GCA_039654565.1 Peronia peronii | reverse complement strand
CCCCCCCCCCCCCCCCCCCCCCCCTCCCCCCCCCCCCCCCCCCCCCAACAACTCTCGAACGACTAATGATGCACTGTTTTATTTTATTCCAGGATTATTTCCCTTTAGAAAGAAATTGTGCTATGATTCCCGAACTTTGTGTTTATCTTAAATTCAAGCCCTCTCGTATGATTGGATTGCAAGCCCTAATAAGAGCAGCCTTGAAAGCAAAAGTAACGTAAAGAAAAGTTAGAGCTGTGAAAAGAACTGTTGATGAAGAGGTTTTAGCCCTGAAAAGGACTGTTAATGTTTTAGTTCTAAAAAGGGCAGCTGAGTAAGTTTTACCCCTGAAATAGTTTTAATTCTGAAGACAGTTAAAGGAAGCTATCACATAGTCTGTGAGGATATAAACGAGTCAACCGCAAGAGAAAAAAAAAAAAAAACTAGCACGATGTAGAATCTGGCCTATCCCGTCCTGGTACGAAAACCAACATAATAACACGGGCGCAGCGCTCTATTATAGCCTAACCTAACACTTCGTAATACATATAGATCTAACACGTGCACTAGTATATGTACAGGTATACCTGTAGTATAGGTTCTGCCAGGATGCTTGATTAGGCTATCTTTCGGTTGTCGGCAGCGTTGGCCCTAATACACTGTTTATCTTCCCCCCCCCCCCCCCCCGGGTGAACACATGGCCTACTTACGCTGCGCGCGAGATACAATACATTGTCTAACCCCTCTCGCCCCATCCGCGGCGCTGTCTCCTTTGTTTTCAAACCACCGGCATCGGCGTTGGTGGAAACCACGTGGAGATGACAATAGCCGATTTTTACCTTTATGGCAGCGCTGACCAGTTCGATTTAAAGGAAACACACGGCGATGGCTTCGATTTATGAGAGAGGCGCAAAGAGGAAAAAAAATCTATTGTTTCGTTTGTGTACGATTTATCAGAAATCCGTTTTATCAGAGTTCGGTGTGCGTGGACTCGACTGTATACTGGTAATTATGGTACTAAATTTCCAAGAAGAAAAAGTTCTAAACAGCAAACTGGCTTATTTTAAGAAATCTCATGGCTGGAATTTTATTTTGGGGCATCTAATGTTATGCCCTGCGTATACTGACATCACAGCTTGTATCGTCATTCAACAGTGTTACAAATAATTATATCAGCCACTTTAATATATTATTTTTTATATATACTTTATTTATTTTCTTTTCATGTCGGTGGTTGTTGATTCAAGAAGCAAGTTGATCTGTCACACAGTTTCAAAGTGTGTGTATTTCTTGACTTTCTTTCTTTATTTTTGCTTCAATGAAGTGATGTATATTTTGTGTTTAAGGATTGAACGATACATACATTATTCTGTTACAGCGAAAACATCAAGTTATTCCAAAGACTATTATTGATGTATAATATTAATATCTTCCCCAGTTGCAGTCTAGAAACATCCTTGTAAGACTGCATTGTACTATAACATACGTACTCAAGCCATGTCCACAAGATCAACAGCAAACTCTCTTGATAATAAGTTGAATGAGTGGGGAGTTATTTGGGTTCCGCTCAGCCAGTCACCGCAGCAGACACCGCCCCCTTGGTTATATGACCAGCCACCCCAGTTTCGGGCTGTGCATAGTATATGTACATAAACTGTTCCTTACTATTAATATGCTATAATAATAATAATAATAATATTATTATGCTCTATCTTCTTAATTTTCTTCAGCCAATGATCGCTTGATTTATGAATAGTTACGATAGCAGAAAATGTTGACGGTGCATGGGGACGACTTTCACTCATCAGTCTTTAAATTCCGTCCACCTGGTTCTTATCAGCCAAACGGCACTTCAACTCGGCCCATTTGTCATCCTTTATGGATACCCGTTTGAGCGGGAAGCTTTGATCAGTGCATGTATAGATGTAATAAGCGGTTCCACGCAGCCCAGCAGTCGTCCGCCCACTTGCTTCAACTTACTTCAAGACTTAACCAATCCTGCGGAAAGTCCCAACCCGTGCCTGGCAGTTAGGACAATGGTGATCAACGTCTGAAGTAAAATTACAACACAGAGGGAAACAGCAACAGGTAGACCAGCACCTAGATAACAGAATGCATGTAAGGTAGATATAAAAGGTCAGTTAGCTCGGGCATTTAAAATACATGCATATATACAAGTCATACGAACACATCATGCTTATTTCACATTTTGTGTCATCAGTTTGTGCTACTTTCAACAAGGAAGCTGCCATCAGTGTATCACTATTCTCATTCCTAGAAACATCATCACCAGGCTAAACGCCACTTTACAGTGAATGAGTGAAGAACGGGTCATTAGCAGACTAGCACTTACGCCACTTTACAGTGAAGAACAGACAAAGATGTAATAATAGTAAATACATGTGCGATGTATGTCATGCTTATGTGTTTCAAGTTTTATGCACAGAAACTTGACCTTTGGTGCTTTCATCCTCCTCTTCTATCTTCTCGTTCGTTCTTTTTCTTCTTCCATTCTTTCTCTCTTTCTTTCGTTCTGTCTTTCGTTCTTTCTTTCTTTTTTCTTTTCAATCTTTCTCCTCTCCGCCTGCTTCCTCTTCTTTTTCTTGTCTCCCTTCAAAAAAATTATATATATATGTATATATAACTCACGCGCGTGACAGAAACTCCGGGTAAAAAAAACAAACACGAAAATTCCCGTAGTGCTTTCCTCGGCATTCTAAAGAGACTGTTGAAAGTCTTTGAAATTGTGGCATTTTCGGCCATGCGGGAGAGTGAAAGTAGATAAAGCTTTTTTATTATTAATATTCATCGTTTTTGTTATGTTTATTTTTTATCTTTTGAAAGTTTTGCCCGTGGGTCAGTGACTCAAGGTTAGGATCAGGATTAGCTTCCCTCCAAAGATGCATAGCAGTAACTTTGCTAGGGATTTTTCTGGCCCTCTTATGTAACTCCTTACCGAAAGGAACTGTTCCAACCCCCGTAGCCAGAGACGGTGTTCCTGTGAACGGTGTAGGTGATAACGTATGCATGACAGAACTGGCATACGACCGTTGCCGGCTGTTCGTCGTACGGGTACGCGGAACTCGGGACAGTGCCGGGAATCAGGTACACAGAAACCGGCGGTGTGGATGCGATGGGCACATGGTCCTGGTACATGCAATAATTCGATCGTGCTCTGAGTGGTGACGGACGAGGAGACGATAGACCTGATAGAATGAAGAAGGATAACTTTTTTAATCAGTTCGGTTTTCTCTGACTGCATATTTATTACTTTCGTGAAGAAATGAACATTTATGACTCAATCTTCCGAGTCCTGAGCTCCTTAGCCTGCTGTGATCCTCCTACCTGAGGGTATTATCCTATCCATGTATTTGTTATACATGTACATGTATTACTTTTGAGGTAAATAATCAGCTGCTGTGGTTGGTCGATAAACACAAGACTTCAATAGGTCTGTTATGACAATGCTATATGGTTTTGCTCACTGTTGTAGCGGTCTTTGGACCCTACATGAACTTATTAATTTGCCACCTGTGTACCAGTGGACAGGGCTCAAGGAGATATGATGAGATAAAATGACTATCAGGTTACTTCAAAATCGTAGTGTTTGAATGGGAGTTCCAATTCAAAGTATGACAAGGGAGCCTTTGATCAGACCAGCCTCTGACACTTCAGGGGTTAAATGCTTTACATTGGATATTTAGGATTTTGATTATGTTGTCCTTTTATCTCATATTTGTTTTAACCCTTGAGTGGACAGGAGAGATACAGCGATGTGAGATAAATGGATCTAAGAATGCAACATTGTACTCAGCTACTGACAGAAGAGCCTTCCAGCATTTTTAAAGACAGCTTGGTGTAAATTGGTAATTACGTTCTCCTAAGCGGTGACAGTACAATGGGAAGTCTATAATATATGTGGCGCTTTGTTACGCAAATATTTTATAAGCCCAGAAGGTTATGGGATCAGGAACTTATAAATATTATAGCCTAATAAAATTATGATAGCTGGCATTTGTGTAATGGTTACTCCCATATAATACAGGATCTGTGCGTTTTACAAGCTATCATTAGTACATAATTGTTACCCTGAACGATCCAAGGGAGACAGTAAACACATCCTGATCTTCCTGGGAAGCATGCAATTAAGGCGACTACCTAGCTTTCAGGTTCACATGGGTAGAACAATAACGTTCTCCTGTATCGGGTGATCTGGGTCGACCCAGGAAGCATGCGTAGGCTAGATCTATTTATTTCTTCCAAAGGACAAAATGTCGGTCCCATCAGGAGTCGAATATATAATTCGTGTAAAGCTTTTACCCATACCGACAGAGAAGAGGTTAAAATATCTTATGGTGTTGTGAATTTCGCTCTTAGATCTACGGAAAACAGTCATAATGTTCATGTAAATAACTCAAAGGAGCCATGCATGCTCAGAGTCAATACCTCCTTGATCTTGTTTCATCTTCCAAACAAGCTGATTTCAAGTCACAGCATTTGCTACCCCCTCCCTCTTCAATCTTCCACTCCATTATGTTAAACGATCCACAGACCCTCCGCCCCTTCTTCCCCCCTTCCTCCATGACAGTCATAGAGTTACATGTAGTTCAACCCTAAAGTACCTTTTTTTAAAAAAAAATATTTAAAAAATGGCGTGGCTATGGTGCCGGAAGCTGCGTGATTTTTTAATCTCTGTCACTAATGTGAATTTTTTTTTTTTAAATGAAAAAAAAAAAAAGTTCAACTATAGTCAGCAGAAATGAAACAAAAATAGCATAATCATTCAGTCCGCCCAAAACAGTGTGGTGTCAGGATAGCTATGTGGTGGCATATAGTTCTTTCGAATTCAAAACAGCGTTCAAACACAGCAAAATAAGCTATATATACATCAAAATGAACTGCGATCATAATACTACATGTGTAACATGTACGCATATATGATTGTTGATATAACTTATATATGTAACGTAAAGCATGCGTATTTTGCATGAGATAGTACATATTATTATATTACGGCCAAAGCCCGAAGTGTGGCCAGTTCCCGACTTGATTGGCCCTTTCGCACTTTGGCCGAGAAGTGTGGCCAAGGTCCGAATTACTTGACATTTACAGGTATATCCCATCAAGCGGGCCATTTCGCGAAGTGGCGGGAAGTCCTAGCCAAAATTCGACGTGCTGATCTGATGCAAGACTGTCTGGTAAGTGGCACATCTGTCGCGATGATTCAAAAAGCGTTCTTACAGTTGTCATGAGCGTTGATAGCGCTTTCTACAAACTACAAGCTAGGAACAGAACATGATGTTCTCATAAGCAACTGTATTCCAGAAGTGAGTTTTCCATTCTGCAGAGAAACTGCTCATGTTCGAATCCGTGGCACAGAGGAAAAATCACTACGGATTGTCGCGTCTTCCCAATCACTAGCCGGCGACCACGAGTGCATATCAATGAGTTCACCAATATTTTGGGAAATTCCATCTATCCAAGAAAGTTTGTCTCATTTCTTGGCTTGACCCTGTTACGATGGGTAGGATGTTTATGATGAAAACTCATTTCTATGAATGACAGACTCATAGCGAATTGAACCTAGATACTCTCCAAATAATAATAGTAGTGAGCAGTGTTAATAATTACGTAGGAAAGAGACAGACGTTCTTCCGGCCAAAACCCATGCCTTTCGGCTCAAACCGGAAATGAGGCAAAAATCTCGTAAACAATAGCCCTTAGCCTTCATTGTGATTGTGTTGACGTAGGCTACTTGATTGCCGATAAGCTATCAGTATTTTATGAAATTATTGTATTCCATCGTGACCATGAACTTCAAGATCAAATCTTGTTCAGAGGTACAAGATTATTTACGAGCGAGAGATAAATGTTTTTTTAAGAAGCAGGACCTTGTTGGCTTGTGTCGAAGAGCTGAGCGTCTGGGCATAGAGTTGGACCCAGATGACATTTTGGAGCGTAAGACGGACACCCTTAAGGCGAAATTGACGTACCAGCTAATGTCATCTCATAAGCATAAATTGCCAGTTCCTACATAGCTTGATGTGCCAAATGACTTCAGCCAAGTTCTAGTATTAAAAACATTTGATATCTTATCTTACCTTGCCTAGTCGAGAGACTACGAATGCTGCATGTTTGCCTCACTTCCTGGTTGTAAGCTTAATTTCGGCGGGAAATCCGGTGGGGTATTTCCCGAAATCCTGTCTTCTACTGTTGCACTACTAAGTGCGCAACAAATCGCTGCAAATGTAGAAATAAGAAAGTGTTGTAAGACAGGACACTAGACCAATTTCACTTTTACCGCAACATGCAGCGCCCTCAAGCGTCGAGAATGTACAGTCTGTAAACACCAATGGCGGCAATCATGAAACCAAGAAGAGGAGGGCAGTGGTATGCAGGCATAAATTACACAAATTCAAGAACCATGGCATGCAATTTTTTCGTTTTCCCAAAAAGATCCAGAAAAACGAGTTAAAACATATTGATCCAGATCATGGACACAAAACTGATAACGCAAGCGACGCAGCAGGCATTTTTTAATCACGCGAAAAAGGCTGTGTACACGCTAGGAGGGGGTGTGGCTGTGCACGTATTCATTAGTGATGCCAAGAAGAGAGTGTCTGGTCTTTTGGGTATTTATACTTTGATCAGCCTTTTGACGTGTAAATGTACCCACCGTGTTAGGCACAATATAGCCATCATCGTCCTGATATGCCGTTAAACCCCAACACAAACAAAACAAACAATCGTTATAGTGCCTTTGATGAGAGTTTACCTTGCTGTAACAAGTGATGATTGACATTGATAAAGTAAAGAGATTGTATCAAGTATGAGATTATAAAGAGGCATTAGAATTTTCTCTTGACTTTTTTCTTCCACCTTTGGCCGATCAGTCCATGCCATTTCGCAAACTGGCCGGCCAAATCCAGACATCAAGGAAAGATCGGACTTTGGCCGATCAAGTAACAGCGACATTAGCTATTTCCCGAATTGGCCGGACACTTCCCATTTTGGCCGATTCGGGCTTTGGCCGTAACACATAAATTCCCTCGATATTTTATTTATATTTAAAATATTTTTGTTTATTTTTTTTTTTTTTTACCTGGATCATTTAATTACATGTATTACACTTTTGGCACAATCTCAAAGCGCATTTCATGTTCTTAGTTAATAAATATTTAAACATAATGGCTAATCCTACAATTAATTCTGTATGCTAAGTTTCATGGTGATGAGGGCGGTAGTTCTAGTACATGTATAAAACTAATAACGATTTTGTCACCTCCTCTCCATGGTTAAGAATAGAAAACTCAAATGGCACGGCATGTCGCAAGATCATCATTCTGTCCTTGCAAAATTCATCATGCAAACTACTATATCAGATGGGAGGAGAGGAGGGAAACAAAAGAGACGTTAGGCTGATAACATCAAGAATGGATAAACCAGCCTCTACTAGATCCCTGAGAATGGCAAAAGACAGGATAGGAACAAATTGTCAAGTCATCTGTAGTGACCCCCACCCCCTCCCCCTATTTAAGGGGATCAGACATTCAGTCTTTAGAGCAGAAACAGAGAATAGACAATAAGGATTGTTTCTTCCTTACATCATAATGTCTTTGTTACACCCGCGCTCGTTTGCACTTCTCTGAAACATCTCAGCATTCATTAATTCTTTCGCCGCTATTTTTGCTCCCGAATTTACACACTTCTTACAAAATAATGCATGTACAATTTCCGGCAACTGACGCAAAGGGATACACAGAGATTATCGTCTAACCATGCTCAATGGAAGTTACACGATCTAAGAATATCTTTTGCTGAGCACAGTTTTGTTTTACCTACTGACCCATGACATCCTGCTGCGAATGAGGCTGTCGATAGAGAGGCAGTTATTCTCGACATGTCCACGCCCAGCCCGGGCCCGGATCCAAACGGGCCAGCACAACCGCAGACATCACCTCAACCAGTTCCTCAACCACAGCCTCCCCCACCTCAAAGTGACGCTCAATCTTCTGTACACTTCACCCCTCCGGTCACTCCTACCTCCTATGTAGTCTGCTCACAACGTAAGTCAAAAGCACTAACAGTAACTGTAGATTCAGTGTTACCTGTAATCTAGACAGGAGCCATTGAAAGACCAGAAAAACCTTCACATATTATGCGTAATTTATTTGTCCAGTTAGTTCACTTTGGCAGTATCGTCGTATTGCACTCCAGTACCTTTCCACCTGAGACTGATGACTACGAGTTGTCCGCGAAAGAATATTATCTAGGCCTTCAGTAAAAAATGTTAGTGTTGCGGGATCTGCGACTCGGTGGCAACGAGTCAGTGAAAACAAGAAATTTTGTTCTTTTATACGACGCAGTCGGTATTATGTCCTTGGCACAGTGAACGCATTTGCCTTCAATACAGTATTTTAAGCCTTAGGCTAAAACAAGATAGGGGAATATGATGACTGATCGACCGAGGCATGTGACGAGTTTTTTTTTCGGTATGTTTGCGTAAGCCTGCAGATAATTGTATTTTTGGAAGTCATTGTTTAATTTGTGTTGACATTTGCGTAAAGCAGAAAGCAAATAGACTTGTCTCATAAAATTGCAATAATTACTTGCAATGTTTTGATTTGGCCTTGCAACGAAAGTCACGTAAATGTGTTCGTATATAAAATTCAAAATGTAACGTGGAAATATTGTCCTGTTCGGTAAAGACAGAGGCTTTATTCATTTTTGAAAGTACGTGACGTCCCAAGTGGCTTATGCTTATGATCGTTCATACATACATGTAGATAGGAAAGAGGAGTGAAACTAAATTCGGGGCGAGAGAAGAAAGAGAGGGACATAAGAAAGAGAAAAGACAGAAAACAGAGAGATAAGAACAATAAAAGGAAGAGAGGAAAAGGAGAGAGGATATCCTGTGATTTCTGCATTTGTCGTTGTGTACGATTGGTTCTGTTCTGCAATGAATGCAGTTGCACTTGTTCGACAGCCCCCATTGTGCCTGTCATGCCCGGTGAGCTTGTGTCTTACGGAGATCAACCGCTCACCATTGTCTGTCAGTACTGTCGCGCCACCGTCGAAACCAGCACCGAATTCCGAGAGGGAGCCCTCACCTACTGCTTGTGTTTGGGAATGCTTCTGTTTGGGTCAGTTTTTAAGAAAACAGCTGTAACCACGATAATAGCAATAGCAAAAATAGATGACTATTTATTTATACATTATTATGTACAAGTACATGTATCTTTATATTCAACGTAGCTTCATCATTTAGGTGTATTAGTAGTTTGGACTGCGTTTTTATTGAACGGCACATCAGCATTACTACGACGACATTGCCTAAGCATGATGTTATAAATGATTTAATGACATTCCGGAGTAAAAAAAAAAAAATATCTTATCAAGATCTGTAACAGTGATTATCAAAATATGGGAAAAGCAATCGAGGACCATCAAATTTCTAAAGGACTATACGTGGCCATAAAATAGATTGAGCAGATTCACATAATGTACAAGTAAGTGCTGTAATTTCCATGCCTAAGAAGAGTCATCATTTGAGATTGATACATGTATTTGTAGTTGTTATGTCCTCAGAAGTATGGGGCAATTATTTAATAGCAGTTTTAAGCTTTGTACTGTACAGTATTTTTTTCACTGGGGAACAATACATGTACAAAGAAATGCGGTTTGGAATAATAACTGATCTTGTGAACAAAGCTAGCCATCATAATTCTATAGCGTTATCCTACCACTACCTGAACTATCTCTACTTCAGGCTGTACTGCGGCTGTTGCCTGCTCCCATTCTGCATAGACAGCACCAAGGACATATACCACACATGCCCTAACTGCCATGGAGTAGTGGGAAGGAAGAACAGAATGTGCTAGCTTGGACAGTTTCAAATAGCCAGGACTCAGCCATTCTGGTGATCCTGTCAGTGTCATAGAGATTTTTAACTGATTATTAGCCATTCTCATCAGAGCAGAACTCTGTTTGGCCGAGGAAATGAATCCAGAGCCTGGCCACTCTCACAATCTCGTTACAGTGAAATTCTTTCATTGCCAAGGTATCTCTGAGTTCTACACTAGGAAGCGATTTTGCCATCTCAGTAGGCCTATTATCAATGTTAAACTACTCCCATGATTTTGTCCGAGTTGAAATCCTTTAAGTACCATGGATATAAATGATCATTAGAATAAAAATTTCATGTTGGTCACAACAAACAATATAGATACCAGGTACGGAAATACAACATTTTGATCGAAACATGGCTGATCATTCCGCAGCCGCCTGAGTCATACTGCAGCCAACAGACATCACTTTTTCGACATTCAGCTAGAAAAGGTTTAAAATGTTTGCAACATTTTCATTTAAGTCTCAGCCTGTGAACCCCTTCCCGATGCCCTCTATTCCGAATGCCGAAACAGCAATCACCTTACACAAGCACTCAGTCTCCAATATTATTAGCCTATAGTATTAATTATTATTAGGTCTACTACTTCTAATATTATTTTTCTGTTACCCAAATTACATGTACATCCTTGTGCCACGCACATGAAATGTAAAACAAGAATTGCAGAGAAGGAAGAAAAATACTATCTCTGTCACTTGATACATATCTAACGAAAAATTATTTAAAAATTTACAGTGTATTGATTTTTTCTTTTCATGATTTTTTTTCATACTTTTTGATTAGCAACGGAAAGTAATCTGGGGGGAAAAAAGGTGGGGGGGGGGGCTCCACTATACACAATGGCATGTAGATGTACACGAATATTGCACTCAAAGCTTTTTTGTCATTCTCAGAGGGCGCGGATAAACAGGCTACCTTTTATATATGTCCATTAAATTTCTACACGTTGTTTCATTAGCAGAACAGAGAAATATTGACCCTTATTTAAATGTATTTATAGAAAAATATTTTATAAGATACACTTTGGAACCCTTTACAAAGATGAAATAGCTGTTCACAGGTGGCTGAAAATGCAAATGGACAAAACTGTCTTATTGTGATTAAAAATTGATTTTTAACCCTAAAAGCATCAGCTAACACTGCTGGAGTGTCACTGTTTATTCTATAATGATACTGATATTATGTTCAAGAAATGATCATTTAAGCCTAAACAAAAATCCTTGTTGCTGATTTATCAACATGTATTATTTGGAAAGCCATATATACCCAAAGTATAGTTAGTGAGCCTTTGAGTACAGTCATCCCTTGACACTTCTAGTCTTCTAAAAACTAATTAAGGTACAGAAACAGTTATCACATTGTATGAAATATGCCTGGTGAATATTAGCATTTTGGTCTACCTGCATGTATTATTATTGTGGTAGGCTACATTAAATTATACATATGCACATTGCAGTTCCTTGATTTGAGGTGGAGAAATTGCACATGTATGTCTTCTTCAACAAAATTTCAACTAACAATGTAAACCCAAAATAAAATCTATGTCAGCAAATGAAAGACCAGTAAAAAAAAAAAAAAATTAATATCATGATCTTCACTGACTACATTTCCTTGAAAACTTCCATTTTGAGAAAATAACAAAGCGTAACTTTGCCGTCTCTTCTTTTTTTAATATAACACAGAGAGAATTAAATGCAAAATTTAGAGAATCAAATGATGCTACAGACTGTCTTTTAATTTTGTGGAAAGCTATAATACATGTATTTGTAAAAGTTGAGAAATAATAAATCTGTGATGAAAAAGGTGTTTTGTCTTAGCATCGTCATGATGAAAACAATATTATGGAGTGATATGGCAAATACAAAAACAAAACAAGCAAACAAAAAACTGTGGTGAACTGTACATGTATTTAGCTGGATAATGATCTAATTGAATGTTTTTTTTAGCCCATTCCCATGGTATGGTCTCATGTGGGCCCTGTAATAAATGTAAAAGTAAAAAGAAATGACAAGCTTTCTATTGAATTGTATTGTTACATATTTTATTGCAATCAGCATCAAAGCTTGTGCAAATTTATAGCAATAAACAATCTTTCTCCTGATCAAATCTTTTGCTGACTCTGTTTAAGTTCACGTCAGTTTTAAATCATTTGTGTTGATGAATTCTAGTCTATAAGGTTTAAAATAAAACATCTCTGTCACTAAACGCAATGGAGCAATTTTAAAAAATGGGCAAAGAAAAAGAAAAAAGAAAAAGAAAAGGGGGGGGGGGATAACAAACACTATTTTGCCATTGCAGCTGAAGTTTCAGCTCAACGGTTAACTCTTTGGAACTGCTGTTTCTGATCTCCTGACACATCATACAAAAGTATTTGAAACATGTTCATGAAGATAAACAAGAGAGACAATGTTTCATTGTAGGTATTTAAATTTAAGTAGGGGCTATTGCAGCCATGTGGCCACAATAGACCAAAAGTCTATTGAAGCCATAAAATTGCCTCATAATTTGATTAAAACACAGGCAAGTAACTGTTGATTTATGAACTGTGTTCACCACGCACCTTTTTTAGTAACGAGATGAATCTGGCTGAAAATGCTCACCTCATCCAAACCCAAATAAACATTCCACATGGCCACAATAGTCACTCTCTTAAATTTATTGCATTAATTGGTGATTGACTGGCTGATATCTCATGTGACATACTGAGATGTGATCTATAAAACAAGTCACTACACTAAACATCAAAATAAAAAAAAAAAAACAAGATAAAAGGAATACATGTATGTATATTTAGCACCAAAGTTTAAAATATATTCAAAACTAGTTGTCAGACAAAGAGTAAGCCAAACATGTTTTGTTATCTATAAATCTCATAAATGTTGTGAAAGCACATGGTCCTGGTCATCCCGCAACTGCCAGAGTCATAAAATTTGGAGGTTTTATGATACTACTAGCTTTAATTTCCATTGCACAAGTAACTTGATTTAACAGTCATTATCTTGTTTTGTTGATTCAATGCCACTTTTTTCACCCCAAAATTATTTGTTCTCGACTCATAATTTTGCCTTAAGACAAAACAATTTTTGTCCATTTCCTCAAATTAATTAAAACTGGCTTGGGTGATTGTGGAGTAACCATGACAACATGTAGGTGCAGGCATTTCAAAACCAAAATTATCTATGGATATTAACACTCCTTTGTTTATCAACCATTGCACCATATAACATAAGTAAATTTACATAGACACAATGTATATACAGTTGATTATATTTGGAAGAGAAGGTAAGGAGTACGATGGGGTGTGTGTGTGAACAATAGTTGACAGACAGCTAATGCATAGCTTGAAGTGCTTCACGTATTGTACAATGACATCATTCTGAATCACTTATGTAACTAGAGGTTTGGCCATGTCGAAGCTGAAATTGGAATGTAAAAAATGACATAAAATATCACATTTTTAATGAAACTGGAGAGCAAGTTGCTCTATCTTTCAACTTGCCCTCAATTATTGTTATTGCAATAATTAGTGCTATACATAATAATGACCTATAATTTATTAATTATTCACAGGACAGCGAGTTCTACAATGTAAACCAAACACCAGAGTGCCTCCTCTCGTGTGACCATTGACAATGTTTGACAAAGGAATGCAAATTACCACCACATAAGAAATGGCAGATACAGAGTGTCCATTACATACAAGACTTCTAGTTCACATTTGTTCTAAGACATGGTGGTGACTATTCATATCAAACTACAAAGCCAATTTCAAATACTTATTCAACACTTTCATATAAGATTGTCTGGTCACCATCTTATGTATGTTTTCAATGTTCAACTTCATATAATTGTGGTGGGGTGGTTGTTTACATTATTTGGCTTCTGCAAGTAATCTGAAACTGTTCTTCCAGAAGAAAGTTTATCATGGCTATGAACATCTAGCAATCTGGTACCATGAGAGAAGTATAATGTTCTATATTCTCAGTATTGTATAAATAGGTTATTGTGTGGGAAAATGTTGATTTATATGTAGCTCATTTGGAACAGATAATGGTATAGTACAGATTGATAAGAATGTACATGTATATACGTGAACAGTATAGAACATCAAATATGAAAGCAAATGATAGAAAAATGAAAACATAATACGTGTATAGGGAATAAAGTAAAGGAAATATTTGTGGTGAAAAAGAAGTAATCAGCCGGTCACAAAGTTATAAGTGACAGTGACAGATTTTGTCTCAGTTCTTTGCAATAAAATTAAAAACAAGACCTTGAAGGATGGAGAAATTTCTTTCGATTAAGCCACAAGCATGTTTTAATTTTGACAGATGACATCTCAGCCATTTTGTCAATGTAAATGTCATTCTGATCACAGACTGTTTACAAAACAAAAACTGACAGGTTTGGGCTGCATCACGCATTGACAGTATTACATTGTGCCATGGCAGAGTTCTGCTAGCTTAAATATGACCGAATACCTCCCAAATGATCAGCTGCAGGATCAATATGTGGTCATTCCTTGTGCTTTGTGTACTATCTGTTTACACAATATTGCATAAAAAAATTGCATTACTGACTGACGAAATATTTATTCTAAGTCATTTGTTTCTACTGGCATCCAGCCAATTATATTTTACATTCACGACATCTTATTTATACCTTAAAATTCTGGTATCTTAGCTCTTTGAAACTTTGGATAAGGTATTCCTGTTAATATTTCTTTTTTCTTTTAACACTAGAACAAGGACAAACCCAAAATAATCTGTTGAGGTCCAATTTATAAATGACATGACACAATATTAATACATGTATATACATGCAGAACCCTCTAAAACCTACAGGAACCTGATGTATGAAAAAAAAAATACCCTGGGTTTTTCCAGTTTTCGAATATGTTCAAAGGCTTTAAGTTCCCCAGCATGATCCTATGCATTAAATCTTAATATGTTTGATTATTTCTCATGGGTGCCGACATGCAAATTTGATCTAATTGCCTATTTTGTTCATTTCCTGTTTGTGTCACCTACGTAAACAATAAATACATGTATAACATCTTGGATTTGCACAAAAACTTTAACTCTAATGCTCAGGAATTCTGATCAGTCAAGAGTCAGCAGAAAAATCAATTATACATGCAAGCTGCCATCTGCCTCAGCTCTTGTATTATCACTGGCAAAATAAATGTAAACAAATAAAAATGTGAAAAAAGTGCAACTATGTGAACAAACTTGACTTACTGAAGGTGATTAACAACCGGATGGTAAATATAGGGGGAATACAGGGGGAATGGGCAAAAATTATTATATCTCAGCAACTGAGTTTCACATTATAAAAATCCACAATGTGACAGTGATGTTTGTCTACATGAAGTTATGACACTGGCCATTGTTGTTCTAAAACTATGCTTTCCTTCAAATGGATGGGGCAGTGACGGTGGGAGGAAGTGATTTTTTACTATTACAGTTACAGTGACCGTCATTATACGCCTTAAAACCTCCAGTGGGGCGGTTATCTCAGACTATTACAGACAGACACAATTTTAACCTTTTCCATCAAATTTAGCACATTCATATAGAGGAAAGTGAAAAGAAAACTCACTGGCTCAAACATTTTTCCATGGCAACGCTGCCATCTTAGAATTTGACTACTCAGAAATGGCTATCTTTGAAATTTATCTCCTCCACCAAATATCAATGGAACTAGCAAAAACTTGTTTGGCATATTGTCCAGAAATTCCATATTTGTATCTCTTCAGGTGCAAAGAAGGTTTTTTCACAGAAATTTTCAAAAAAATGTCATATAGCAAAATCTCACATTTTACTCTTTTTTTTTTTGTCATAACAAAAACCTATTTTTCTCCAAAACTTACACTGCGGGCCACACATGTGCACATTTTTTGTTTACCTTGTGAAGATGATGGACGTATTCAAATGAAGAAGAATATATGACAACATATTATTTTAGGGACAAACAGGGCATTGCTCAAATATTTGCAACTCACAGCATTTTACAGATAATTGAAGTTTTGCCTAGACTATGTATCTCTAAGTACATTAAGGGGGTGCTCGGGTGAGGTTTTCGCCAAAATAGGGTTAAATTATTGATTTTGGGATTTCAATGAATTTGCACAGTTGATTATGTCTAGATCAAGAATACCGAGTGCCAAAGCTCAATTCTACCGGTTTGAGCCCCAAAAATGCATTTGAATACATATATTTTGTATATATATGTATATATTGTTTTGTCCATTTTACTCAGGTTTGTTTGTTTTTTTTGTTAACTGAGCTTCACCAAAATCTTAAAATCTCAGCTATTTATTGTCATATAGACATCAGATTTGGTACACTGATAGATTATACATATTTTTAGGCAATAGGCTAGTTACTTTGATGTTTTTCACACTAAGAAAGCACAAATTGTTTATTTTTTTAATATGGGTTGTTGTTTTCAACCCTTTTTTTCTGCCATCATCAACTTTAGAACCCTCTTGTATCTATTTCATCCATCACAGACAAATGAAACCTAGCCTATTATCTTTATATTGGTTCTACCTTTCAATATACACATATAGAAAGCAAATATTTTTACTGGTTTTGTAAATTTTAAGAAGTTTAATTAGTTGTTTATTTTTCAAGATACTGAAATTTTTGTGAGCAAAATAGGGTCTCAGTAAGTTATCAATTCATACCTGGGACATTAAAATTTCATATCACTGAGACCAAATTTTAAAAAACTCAAAATTTCACCAGAGCACCCCTTTCACCATATCTGTAACATGGTGGTTTGGTCACTACTCTGCTCATCTGTGACATGACAGTTGCAATTATAGCATGTTGTCACATTTTTGAATATCCTCTTCACACTTTTGACCCAAGACATCCAAATGTCCATATCTACCTAAAATATCCTTTTTCACATACCTGACTTAATCCATTATTGACACAAATACATGAAACCACCGTATTACTCCATGCCTTTTGTACATTTCATGTGCCTAGTACAGGGAAGTAATATGGCTTTCTGAACAAAAAGTGAATGATTGCACGTGGGTGTCATGTTATTGCCTCTCATCAGACAGACCACTACAGATCTGTTCATAATCTAATGTAACAGCTAGAACAATATCCATCTCATAAAGGAAGCTTTTGTGTTACATGAGATAGGATGCTTATGTAAAGTACAAGCTCTTATCCCATGTTCATATGGATTTAGATCATTCTCATAACATAAGCAAGCACTGCATTTGATTTTTCATGATCAGGAAGAGTAACTGGTCCAAAGGAGACATAACCTGAGAGCATAACAGGGCTACCTGAATCATGAATTAGCAAACACATAGGTTATTAAAGGTTTCACATGTATACTTTTAGTTCACATCTAGATCTACACTTGGTAACTTTGACTGTTGGTGGATGCAATTTTTTAAAAAACTGTACAGTTATTTTTCAGTTAATATTATAAAAGCTAAGATGAAACTATAATATATGATGGTCCATCGTTTGCCATGGTCTTTTATGACTGCACACCTGAGTGCACTTGAAATGCCATCTAGCCTTACATGGCTTGGATTTGATCTCAGCAATGCTGAAGTAACAAAAATTTTACAAAACTGACCAGTAAACTCTAAGTTTGAGCAAAACGATGAAAAAAATGTGACAGCAAAGCCATAAAAGATCAATCTCACATATCATATGTTGTAGCAATTTGATGAAAGGTGTCCAATATCAAATTCTTCATGTATAAATTTGTTGGTGTCAGAGGAAAGAGAATGATAGAACTTTGCTTTGGTAAAAAAAATGAATATGATACAACTCTCTAGATATACTAATAGAGAATTCACAGCCTTCCTGGGAAATTTTTTAAATATAAGTCAAACCGATGCTGCCCTATGATTCAAAGTGTATGCAAGCATGCGCACCTTGATGCTGACATTTTGGATGACTAAACTGAATGGTACAAAGAAACCGTATTCATTGTTTTGGATGCTTTGTGAGCAGAAGCTAAAAAACAATAACATGATGCATCATTCTATCGAACGAACCATTAGGATCAAATAAACTTATGAATTTACTATTCAGTTATTTATCAGCTTTTTAGATTAATGTCAACATAGAAAGTTTTTTTCAGGTTTATGTAAGCTGGAAACCCAAATCTTTATGCAACAATTTTGTGTGCCAAATTTCAGATGGATACATTTAGCAGTTTTCACATCCATAAACTTTTTATGGATTTTTTTGCAGATTTATAGTATAGATTCATATTCAAAGTTAACAACAGTGACCCTACTCTTAGTAAAATTGAATATCTCCACGAAGCTCTGTTTGACATCTGATACCCTCATCAAAGGCAGCATACTGAAAAACCAGTGGGTATATGTGCACATGCCAGCAGTAGTGAATTCACTTTCATGTACGTATGCACTGAGCAATGTTAAGGTTAAATATTAAAAGAAACAAAGCAGTTTTACCATCTTGCAAACAATATGAGATATATATTATATCTATAAAAATGCTGGCTAAAACTTATCATGCTACTGCAACTGAAACCATCTGCTGGTGATGGTAGACTCATCCCAGATGACAGAAATTGCCAACCACCTTCCTGCAGTTTGGACATGTATGCTGGACCTCTTTTGTTCCATCAATACAGAAAGGAATCAGACAGCAACCCAGAATACAGCTATGGAAAAAGGAAAAAAAAAAGATAATATAATTGTGAGCCAGAATCAATATGAAAAACAAAACATGTTATATATGCATTAACAAGCCATCCACAGGCGGTTGAAAGGCATGAAGACAATGTAATGAAATTATGTGCCTCTCCAATTGATACTTACATTTGAATGTGTAACCTATTTACTATCTAAGTGCATTGATAAATACATGAGACTATAAATCCCAGTTCTATTTACTAGCATTTTCCTTGATGCCTATTTTACACTTCCCATCAAATCTTTTAACTTCAGAACTTCACCCAGCCATAAATTCACTGATTGAGGTTGAAATCCTAACACACAGTAAAGTCAAGAATACCATGGCACACTGTATTAGTGAATGAAATCCTAACACATAGTAAAGCCAAGAATCACTAATACAATGTGCTATATGTTATTTTTGTTTTGTTCTGGGGCTTTTAGATTTCTGGACATTTACTAAAATTGTTGTTTAAGTTCTCTGCAAAATATATGGCAAAGGATTTGTTCATGTTATAAGAACCTGAATTAAACATAATTAGCACCCAATGTTTCAAGGTGTTTCATCACATAATATGCATACAGTTGTGGTACCAGTACATGAAAAATAACAGCATGTGCTAGAAGTTTCTGTTGTTAAAATTATTTGGTCACTTTTCTCTCAAGAAAAAGATAAAAATAAAAAAATTAATGCAAATATTAAAAATACATTTTGTCCATCTTTGATGGACTGGAAAGCCAGGGTTAGGCAAGTTTACTCTGAAAAGCTAAACCACCAGCCTGTTTCAACTCAAGTCAGTTAACTGCTTCACTACTACACTAATTTTGCAGTCCTATGCTAAGCATCAGTGATACGGTCAGTCTCTTCCTCTCCATCCACTGCTATTCCTCCTCCCCCCCTCCCACCCCCCAATCACACTCCATCCACTGCTATTCCCCCCCCCCCCCTCCCACCCCCAATAATCGCACTCAGTCCTGCCCACTGTGCATGAGCCAACCAATACCTGACTTCTATTAACCCAAAAGGCAATAAAAAGCTTCAAGTGTTATTCGATGTTACTAATTAGTAATTACTATATGACCAGGCAGATTATAGACCTGATTAGGGCCCTCATTGTTAGGTCATCTGCTGATCATCAGCATGCGGCTGTATCAAAAGACTGTGCATAAAAATGTGAAACACTCGTCAGTGGTCAGAAAATTGAATCAAAAGGGAGCTGACTTTGGTGGGGAGCTGACTGTGAATGTATCATGTCTGTTTTCCCACACACCTGACCATTTTTTGGGCTTACTTCCAACTGTTGGTAGCACTGAAGAGGTTAAATTATTTGTCGCACGTTTTAAATCAGCTACAGCATAGTTTCTCTCTCTCTCTTTTTGCTTTTTCTTTTACTTTTTTTTCATGGGGGGGGGGGGGGGGGGTGAGAACTACACCAACTGAACTGAGGGCTGAAAAACTATAAACTAGCACAATATGATTTTGTTTTATCTTTTAGAAGTTGTGATGAGTGACATTTTATGGATGGTATAATCATCAACTAATAACAGATTCATCCAAGGTCCAAAAGCTATTCATCTAACAGAGTTATGTAATGACAAAGAGGCAGCATATCAAGCACTGTTTTTGGCTTTCACTTTGGAACAAAAACAGTGAGTTAGGCCACTCAAATAGAAACCTACAAATCATGGAAAGACAATGATCATACTGCATCATACACAATCTTCATTCAAGGGTATTCTCTGTTGTTTTAAAAAAAAAAAAATTCATATATCTCAGCTTTTCAACATGAACTTCAAGTTCAAATACTTTTTTTGATATTCTATCTTCAAAACTACTGGCACAATTTTCAATGACCATTTAACATGAGCCCATAACATTGTAAGCCACTGCACAGGCATCATTCAGTACTGTGAATGGTACAAAATGTGAAAAAGGTGAATCAAATTTCAGTAAATTCAAAAAGATAATGCTGATTACCATGACAAAACACTTCATCTGAAAATTTTTAAAGTGCTTGACTTTCCAATTGATGCAGTCAGTTTCATGATCACTTACATGTGTAACATGACAACTTCAGAGTAACATAAAACAACATCTCTGAGAATTTAACTCACCCTGCGCAAGCTAGAACCCCACACAGAGCCCAGGTCAAAAGTCCAGCCTTATAAGTGATGCTTGTGGTAACTGTAGCCTGGCAGTGCTGACAGATGATCATAGCAGGGTTCTGGCCAAAACGCATTGTGCTTCCTGGTATGGCTGTGGCTGCTAATGGCTGCCTTACCACAACAGCTGGACAAAATACACAAAATGAGAGACAATGTCAAAGAGCAATAATAAAGTTTGCTTCAACAGTGAAGCTAAAAAATTTTGTACAAAATGTAAACTAGGCCTACTGAAAATACACCATTTTTTTTCTCATCTTTTCTCAGGGCCCACTTTGCAAAATGTGTATTTAAAGATCAGGAAAAAGAATTACAAACTCTCTTCTGTAATTTATTTCGCAAACAAACACAAAAAAAATAAAACAAACAAACAAACTAAAAGTTTGCAGATGTTAAACAATACTGTGAAGCCACAGCAATAAAACATACCATACATTTTAAGACACAGAAAATATGTAGCATGTCACAAGTAAAGTAATTTCTCTTCCATCTGTAATGTGTGACAAGATACCCACTATGAAATAAATTTAAACAAGGTAAGAAAAGGCAAAAATGTTAAGGAAAAAAGTGTTGCAATGTGATTTATACTATATATATGTAGTCAAGTGGTGAAAAAACTCATGACCTTTTGTCAGAGCCTCACAAAAGTACCATATAGTATGTCTAAGACCAGATCAACATCTTAGACATTGCATATTATAATGACACAAAAAATCATATAAGAGTTGAGAGACATAATATTACAAAAATATATCATTAAACATCATTGTGCCTGTCATTCAATGTCCAGGTGAAGAATTTCAGTTTTTTTCCATGAGCGACTAAACTGTTTTTACATATTCAACTGTTGCAGTATATGGTGATATAAAAAACTAACTATGTAGTGAGACTATAAATTAGCATGTAACATTACCACCTTCCTGTTCCTACTGCAACACTACCCCAATACACAACTGTAAGCCAGTCACAAGCTTGATGCCCTTTCTCAACTTTCCCTGATATAAACATTCAGCACATAAGAATTAAGGGATTTACACATTCTGTGCTTAAGGAAAGTTGAAAAGGATTACTTCCACAGATGCAGTCTTGAGTTTTCTTGATATCTCTATAGCTTGAAATTAACACAGCACATAGAGAGGGGGCTATCTGAGTGCATATTATATTAAAACACATTTTCCCAATTTTAGTTAGGCATGGACAGCGATGATATGCATATTTGCATAACTTGTATCTGTTGTCCCCTCCCCTCCATTTTTGACTAATTCTCACTTGGGCATAATACCAAGTTAAGAATTTTTTCAGCAACCTTTTTTTTTCTTTTTTTTCAGCAGCATCCTGTCACCAGTTGATCTAATTCATCTAGATACAGAAAATAAAGATGGGCTATGAACCCTTGTTTATTTGATTTGATACTTTTTTTAAAGCAGATTTTGAAGTGAAAATGTGCTCTTTTTGACAGGCATGTTTAACGACTGCCAGTGTGCTCACTGTTATCAGTATTGATGTAATGACAATGAGAATGGGCTCATGTGGACAAAAAAGTCTTTCTCCAACTCATAAAAGAGTTAATGGTTCAGGCTTCTCAGTTCAACTGAATGCTGCGGTTGAGAGGTTAAGTGTCAGCTTTTTAAAGCAGGTGTTGTGGGTTTGAACCCTACCAAATGGATGGGAAATATTGTTAAAGTTTGCTTTTTTTTCTTTTTCAATAGCTCAGAGGTCCCTGGTTTCTTGGGAAAAGAAGCCCGATGTCTTGCACTTTCAGATAATGACCAAAACATTTCAGAGATTTCAGGTGTTAAAGAATTCTTGGCAAATTAAAATCGGATAAAAGGAGGATTTTAAAAAAGAAAAAAAAAAATCCCCTTTTACAAAATTTGTTCTGAAACAAACCTTACATGCATTTATAGTTACGATAATCCTGTTCTTAGGATAGAAATGCTGCATATTTTATACCAGTATTGAAAAGAAAAAAAAAAACAAGCAAAGTAACAAACAAACAAAAAGGCAAAACAAAGAAAAAAAGCAAAACAAAACAGAGGCCATGTATTTCAGCTGCTCACTGGCTAGGCCATATTGGGCAGGGCCACCAGCTGGTGGGTAGGGCTGTGCAGGATTGGGTCCAGTGGAGGGAACGTATGCCACCGGTGGAGGGGGCTGTCCATGGCCACCTACCCCTGTGGCTGCTTCATAATTTGGCGGGATATCCATTGGTCCTGTCTTCCGTGACGTCAGCTGTGAGAGACAGTCAGTGAGAATGAGAGGCATAAAAACTGTACCAGTATGTATCACCTGAGATGATCATAAATAATATGCATGCTGGCTTATAGCCGAGTCGCAAAGTTTATTATTTTTTCATGGTTTAATATTAATAGCTGTAATGATATCCTAATGAAAGAGAGAGAGGCGGAGAGAAAGAACCACATACAGACAGAGTGAGAAATGCGAGAGAGAGAGAGAGAAAGGAGATGTGAACACAAATGGATGCATGGACTGACATACCGTTTATAAACACAACAGATCGACACGATTTTAGATATACATTGTATTATATGCCTGATCTAGGTCTACTTTGGTATGCAAGAATGCTACATCGGAATCTATATTATGTTGATCTAGATCTATAATACTATGAAATCCTGCAGTAATTCTTGCTAAAACGCTGAAAATAAAGTAGCCCTACGCAATGGAGAAAATGAAAATATGAAAATTTGAAAATGGAAGAGTTGTGTGGATCGTAATATCTGCTGTGAGATTAAAATACCTATCAATCACTATGCATTAATCCACAGTTATCAATGAATCAATGGTCTCTATCCAGGAGATCGAGCAACTCTCACGTCACGTCACTGGTACGACGCAGTCTCGATCACAGAATAGATAACTTGGCCAGCTGGTTCACTGGTTATTCAGTCTCCGCCTGGAACCCGTTGCGCTTTTGTGGCATTGACTTCCTCGTCAGCTTGTCAACAACTTCAATAACACACTCATCAGTAACACATAGCCCGAAATACGAGCTTTGCACCGCACGATGCAATGTGCTTCACTCTAGGCTAACACAGTGAACTTAGCCTGAGGAACAAGACCGAGATCTAGGTCTACTGTTAAAAGGTTGGCCTGCAGGGCGGGGTAGTTTGTAAACGTTTGGCCAGGGGGAGTGTGTCAGTGTATGTTGGAACCAGTGTTACCCTGGATACACACTCTGGACAAGACAACGCGATGATAATAATAGAACAGTACAAGATCACCAACACGTGTGCTGTGATCGTACCCGTTCCACGCTGGTGGGCAGCTTTGAATTTTTAGCCTCAAACTGACGATTATAATAGAGCCAAGACCCGCAACGCTCAAACACGCAATTTCCATCAAAGATTGTGAAATACATATGTATATGTGCATATATATGTATTATGTGTGTGGTGGTGGTCCCTCGATCTCGAGGATGACATGAATGTCTATCTTTATCTATGTACACGTAGGTGGCTCTGCAGGCCAACTCTGGACCTGCAGAGTCGAGAGCAGATGGGGCACTGGAACTCCGCTGTTGTCGCAGGGACAGACGCTGCTCTGTGACGACGCTCTCGTGCGTTCTGCGCCTGGTTGCGACGCTCCTCCTCCAGTGAGGCTGATGCTTTCCTGGTCAGAGCACGCCACTGCTGTCTGTCTTGTGCTGTGCGAACAAGCTCAGTAGGTTTGATGTCGCACCACTTCAGACTGTCTTTCAGGCCATTTTTGTATCGCTTGCAAGGGCGGCCCTGCTTTCTGTGCCCTTGCACTAGCTCACCGAACAGAAGCTGTTTCGGGATGCGGTGGTCCTCCATCCTGATTACATGGCCAAACCAACGCAGTCGAGTCCTCAGGAGCATTGCCTCGATGGGTGTAGACTTGGTTCTGTCGAAGACTTCTGTGTTAGTGACCTTGTCCTGCCACTGTATACCAAGGATAGAGCGTAGAGCATGCTGATGGAACTTCTCCAGCTGTTTCAGGTGTCGACGGTATACAGTCCAGGCTTCGCAGCCATACAGGAGTGATGAGAGGACAACGGCGTTGTACACCTTGAGTTTTGTTTCCAGAGTAACATTGTGGTGATTGAAAACTCTGTTGCGGAGTCGACCCAGCGACTGGCTTGCTTTGCTGATCCAGGTCGCGATCTCTTTGTCCAGGGAACCGTCGCTCGACATGACGCTTCCCAGGTATGTGAAGCTTTCCATCGTTTTCAGCTCTGTGCCGTTGATGGTGATGGTTGGCTGCAGAGCGTTGGAGTTGGGTGCCGGTTGGAATAGCACTTCGGTTTTCCCCAATCTGATGGCGAGACCAAAGTGTTTTGTTGCCTCCGAGAACCTGTTCAACATGGTCTGCAAGTCGTCTGACTTGTGGGTCATCAACGCGCAATCGTCTGCAAAAAGTGCTCCCTGGAGGAGTCTGGTGTGCGTCTTTGTTTTGTCAGTCAGTCTGCGCTGATCGAATATGGACCCGTCATAACGGTAGCGGATGTACACGCCCTCTTCCATATCCTGGACT
>JBCEWB010080407.1:0-12873 GCA_039654565.1 Peronia peronii | reverse complement strand
GATAGATAGATAGATAGATAGATAGATAGATAGATAGATAGATAGATAGATAGATAGATAGATAGATAGATAATATTAATTATTATTGTCATTGTTATACTCTACCGCAATACATTATGTACGGTTACGATTCTCGCACATATATGTGGTAAAAGACATGAAAAGTCTTCTCTGTCTTCTTCTGTGTATTACTGTAACATACATTTACTCCCCCTACCTCCCCCCGCCCCCTTCCTCCCCGCCAGTTGTGAACATGTTCCTGACCATATCGTTGTTTTCATAACATAGTGGGAGATCGTTTTGACCAGTTCTATTACTTCTCTATGCCAGACACAAGGCGTGTTGAACATGCAGGGTAATGAAGAACATAATCATTCTGGGGCTCTGTGCTTGACTTGGACATCATGAAAAATTCTGAAAAATCAGTGGTATAAGGAGTATGCTCTCTTCTTATTACAGCTACAGTACTTTTATCAGATTTTTAAGTGATTAATCTTTCGAATGGCAAGAAATAAACAGATTTAAAAAAATTTTTTTGCACTGCGTGTTCAACAACCCTTGTGTCTGGCAAAGGGAAGTAATATTCCTGGTCAAAATAATCTCCCAATAGCAATGTAAATAAATAGATAGACAGACATACAAATTTACAGACAGATAGACACACAGACAGACAGATAGATATGTATATAGATTTTGATGTTCTCCAAAGAGCTATGACATGGAAGGACTTTGGCAAATGGTACCCATGAAATTGGCCTTCAGTATTGGTGCCACATTCGACGGATTTCTCCCAAATACAAACACCTCATCAGGTGAAGGAAAGAGGCCAACGACGAATGCCGACTCTGTGGGAGAAAACACACGTTACAATATGTTTTCTCTTGTTGCAAAGTCCGCTTGGCCAGTGGAAGATATACCTGGCGACACACTCGCGCCCTTGCTGGCAAGAACAATTCCTTCGGCACTGGCAAAACAGGAGAAACCGAATGAACCCAGAAAAAAAAATCGTCAAAGAGTCAATGAGTATTCCCACCAACACCTGCAATACCCCAGTACAGGAACACTGGAGGAAGCCGGCGAGTGGAACATAATAACCAATCTGACAAGATGAGAATATCTCAATTTAATTAAGAATTTGATGGTAAGAGGACGCATATAGTGCTATTAGCGTGAGGGCTGGGAGGACATGTTACATCCTTGTCGAGCTAACAGTTCCATATGAGACAAAACATGGAGGAGCAGCACGAGTACAAGATAGCCAAGTACCAAGATCTCCTGATGGACGTTTGAAGAACCGGAATGAAGGCAGACATATTTCCAGTAAAAGTGGAAGCAAGGGGCTACAGTGGTTCAACAGTATATTCTCTACTGAAGAAGCTCAACTTAACTGGACGAAGCATTTAAAGCGTTCTGCATGAACTAACAACAGTTACAGAGAACTTCTCCTACTGAATTTGGTGCTAAAGGAACGATATGACCCCTATATCGCCTGATATCTGACGGGTAGATTTGAATAGACTAAGTAAATAAAAACAGTGGTACCTGTGACGGAATGGCTAAAACATCTCGTTCAGCTTGATCTAAATTTAAAAAAAACGCCACTGGTTCGACCCGTGAAAAATCCTTGGTGAAAAAAAAAGGTGAGTGACGGACATCGAGAGTCATGACCTGGTGTGGCCGGGACTCTAGAAGTTGTTAGGAAGTTAAAGGCTAGGCCAAAACATCTAATGAAACAACCCACCCTTCCTCTAATGGCCGTCACTAGTCACTTAAGCAGTTTTCCTTTTATCTCTATATAATATAACTTGTTACAGCTAATGTATTAATATGTGGACATTTAATGACCAAATCGGCTTGAATAGCCAAGCCTACAATGCCATATCGGTGTTGTTGTTGTTGTTGTTGTTTCTAATAGCAGTTGCGTCCTCTCTTTCTGACTTTTATTTTGTCCCTGTCATTTTGAACCATCTGTGCTCTGTTTTTCATTTTCTCTCTTTTTTTTCTATATATAATTCCTTTCTGTCTTTCAGTCCAGTTTTGAGGGATTCAGAGAAACAGCAACTCCCCCACCTTTCTGATTCTGACCATGTGTCTCTCTCTATAATAAAATACGTCTTTGATTTGATCTCTGCCCACGGCGGCCGTAAAGAAAGAACGTCTTAAACTCTCACTGAAACCAATGACTGCATCCACAAAGTGAAAACAGGTAAGGTCTATTTCTTGAACCTATTAAGGTAAATCGCCATCTCTCTTTTGCTGATGGGCATTTTCCCTGTTGAATAGCAATATCGACTCTTTATTCAGTCTCTGCCCACGGCATAACTTTCTGTTTTCCCGTAAAATTTGACCATCTAAATGAGCTCTGAGTAAAATGAATGACTGCGCCCACAAACCGTATTAGATGCAATAAAGCTGCAATCATGCTGATGTGCCGTTTCCCAACAAAATGCTAACAAAACAAACTCTGTCCACAAAGCTATAAACATTGTGTGCATCGAAAGCAAATGAAAGGGTTGTTTGTGAGATGAAATGACGGCATCAGAACCAAAGGAGAGTTCTACCTCTCTTTCTCTTCTCAACACTTTCGCTCTTTCTCTTTATCGTGCTTCTCTCTCGAGTTCTGTCTACTTCTTTTCCATTTGTTTATATTTCTTTCTACTAGAAGAGAACCTACGGCCTTCGTGGGAGATTTTTTAAATATCGGTCAAACCGACACTGCCCTGCGATTCAAGGCGTATGGCACCCTTGCGCACATCAATCTTAGTATTTTAGGTGATTAAACTGAAGAAAACGAGTTTGGTGTTTTGTACGGATCAGTCTATCGAACATACAATTCGGATCAAACACCCTCGCGAATTCGCTATTCAATTATTACCGCATTTTTAGAAAAAACATCAAACGTAATAAGCTATTTTCAGGTTTATATAAGTAGAAACACGGATCTTTATGCAACAATGTTGTGTGTCAAATTTCAGATGGATGCATTCAATAGTTTTCGAGTCCATAAGCCTTTTATGGGTAATGTTGTAGATTTATAGTTTCATTTGCATTTCTTTTCCTCCTTAGAGCTCTGTCTCCTATTTCCTTACCTCTCTCTCTCTCTCTCTCTCTCTTTCCCGTTCTTTCTCTTAGTCTTATCTCTCGATTTCTTTCCACTGTCTTTTTTCCCTTTCTTTATATTTATATCTATTATATTTCTTTTCCTCTTTAGATCTCTCTCTCTCTCTCTCTCTCTTAGGGTTGTTTTCTGCTTCTTAGAGAGACAGCGCCACAAACTCCTTTCTCATTGTTTCCAATTATGTGCACAATAACACACTTGTTCAGTGTACCCACTTTGCAGAGACATGTATATTGGAAGTTTTTCAAGTTTTAGATGAAGTGAATGACTGCATCCAATAAACCGATAAGGATGTTTTTCAGAGACCTAAAGAGGCAGCTCCAACACTCTCTCATTCCTGGCTCTCCCTTGTCTCTGTCACTCTTTCTCTCTCTTATTCTCTCTCCCTCTCTCCTAGCTCTTTCATCGTTTCTTTTTTCATCTCACCTCTATTTGTTTCTTTCCCGCTTTACAGCTCTCTTTCTCTCTCCGGGATGTTTTCTGCCCTCTCTCGTTTGATATTATGAATATTTTTCTGACCATATAACATAACCATTTTTATTGTTGTTTTGTGTATGATCACTTCCTTAAATATGGCAAATGAAAATCATGTAAAAGAAGTTGTAAAGGAAATGAAATGGCCTCATCCAATAAACCGAAAGCAGATATTTTCTGGAGGGCATGGAGATAGTCTCCCCTCACACACTCCCTCCCTCCCCCATCTCTTCCTCGCTTTCATCTTGCCGTATCACTTTATCTCTCTTTTCTTTCCTTCTCTCTATCTCCTCTCTCTTTCTCTCTCTCTCTCTTCTGTGATTGTGAACATTTCCCCGGCCATAAGGACATTAAATGATTGTCCAGATTCAAGATTCAACTACGTAAAGACACGTATGAAAATTGAGAATCCAATCATATTTAAAGAGAATGATTGACTACGCCCAAAAAAACTATACCAGAATACTCTCCGGTTCCCATGAAGGTAGTTACACCCCCCTTTTCCTGATTCTCTTCTTGTCAGTGACATGTTTTTCTGTGTTTTCTCTCTCCCACTCCCTTCTCTCTTTCCTCTTGATGTTGATTTCTTTTCCCTCTCTCTCTCTCTCCCTTTCTCTGTGTGTCTGTGTCTTTTCCCATCCTCCACCAATAGGAGACATTTTTAAGGGCGATTGGAGAGGAAGGGAAGATTTGGGGAGGGGGAGGAGGAGGAGGGAAGGATCAGTAGACGTTGTTCTGCTCTCCACTTCATGGTAAAGGACCTTTATAATATTACTCGTTTAATTGGTCTTTGTCCACACCATTGCTTCGAGTTTAAAAGTCAATTAAGCATCTCATGGAGTTCTTAATGACAAGGAAGTTGCATCCGAAAGACCATGTTTTTTTGTTTTTTTTAAATTTATTAATTTGTTCCTGAGGCATATAAGGTAGGTTCGATCTCACCTATCTCTCTTCTTGGTTTCACCTTGTCTTTTGTCACTCTCTCGTTCTCTCCGTCTTCTTTTTATGTCTCTCTTCTGTATCTCGTCTTTCTCTTTCTGTTGTTTTTTTCTTCTTTTCTTTATCTTTATTTCTCTTGTGTGTTTCATCTTTCTCCAGGGCAATTTCTTTCAAGGCGGCCGGCCTTGTAGTCACTGTTCCAATTGTGAACTTTTCTCTCACTTTATAACGTTAACAATCAGCAGTTCATTTAGTCCATGCCCGGTGCAGTGCCTTGAGTTTGAAAGAGTCAAATAAAGTCCCTAAATGAAGAGCATGACTGCACCGGATAAACCTACGATGGACGTTCTTCCGGACCTACGGAAGCAGCCACTGTAGCCAGGGCTAATGTACTTATGTGTGCAAGCCGGAGGGTAAATCCATGTGGTTAATGGACAGGCGTATACGGGGAAGTTTCCATTCTGGGATCTTCTTTTGTGTTCTCAAGGACAAACCTTAAAAGTGAATGTAGGTCCCGGGGGGGGGGGGGGGGCAGCATTCAATGGCTTTTGTTTATGTCCACAAGGAAACACCCTGATAGTCGGCTGTTCTACGAGAAAATAATTGGTGTCTCCAACAGAGAAATCGGAAAGTTGCATGTAATGAAAATGGTCTCGATATCGATGTTTTAAAATTACAGCAATCCAGGAACATTCATCTCTGAATAAGAAAACACTGCTTTCATTGGCAGACTTTATCACGATGTTGTGAGGTAAAAATGAGACTGTGACTTGAGTTGGTGAGCTTTTGTCCCTTAATTTCACAGATCATGTATGACACTGTAATATATATATATTACCTACAAGCAGCTCAAATTTATTTCATTTGCATTTTGTGTTATGTAAGTTCAAAATGCACAGTTTCCTCCTTTGAGTAAGAAAAAAAAAAAGAGGAAGGTATGAATTCTAAAGTGTCATTCTTGACTTTTGTCACAACATTATACAGCGATTTATGTGCTAATTTGTTCATTCTTGCTGATTTTCCACTGTATTTTAGTCGGCGCTCAGGGTCAGCCTATGTCTCTTCCATCTGTAATATCTCTGGCTACAATCAAGCTAGTCAAAATATTTCTCTCCCCCCCCCTCCCCAAACCACCCCACCCCCGTAAAAGTGTATGAATGAGGATTTTAAGGGAAAGAAATAATTCAGTTTAGTGGAACATTGACATAGGACTCATTAGCTCAGCGATGTCAATAAGGATGGGTTTTCCCCTATAGTTCCTGACTTTCGGACATTCGTGTAATGAAAATGGTTTGGAGCTGGTGGCAGTCAAATCGTGAGCGCATATTGTGTCTGTTCAGTGCACCACTCTGTGGAAGTTCTCTAATCTTCACAAGGAGCGCTTCGGAAGAATATGCAATCTAGACACCACTTATAACTGTGCAGAGTTTTTGTCCAGTTTTGTTTTCAAAGGATTCACAGGAAGAAGTGTTAGGGGAAGAAATTAAAAGTTTTGCTCCTTTTTTCCATATATATTACAAAGAGGGAGAGTTAGAAGAAGAAATTCAGGAAGGTCGAGAGGAAATAAATAAAAAAAAAATGAATAGAGGATAGGAAAAGGAAAAGAAGGATGAAGAAATTAATGAGATCAGGGGAAAAAAGAACTCAAAGCCAAAGAAGTTTCTGTTCTATTTTAGATGAGTTATCAACTGTTGAGGCCGATACGTTAAGGTGTGTGAAGTGGCCAATGTTGCTGTAGAGGCCTAAGAATTAATCCCAGGCCATCTGACCCTTGTTCGAGATGATTGTGGCGATTGGGTGATGCAGAAATTTACAGGACAAAATAGAGTATCTGCAAAAAAAAAAAAAAGAGAGAAAAATTTACTGAATTGAACAAAACAGGAAAGACCATCCTTGTATTATGTTACTTTGGTGGATCTTGATAAGTTAGAACGGGGCTGTAGGAAAGAAATATAGAAAGATGGAAAAATAAAGAAATAAAGACCGAAAGATCGAAATAAAAGAAATCAAAAAAGAAAGAAAGAAAGAAAAAAAGAAAGAACAAAAAGAGGACTAGAAAGAAAAAACAAAAGAAAGAACGAAGAAAAAAGAAAGAAAGAAAGAAAGAAAGAAAGAAAAAGAAAAAGAAAGAAAAGAGAAGACAGAGGAGAGAATGAAAGAAAGAAAAAGAAAAAGAATGAGAAAACTATTCACTAACTCAGAGATAAGCAACACGACAAGTGCCTTTTCTCCGTTTAATTTTTAATTTAATAATAAATACATACCTGACTGATCAAAGGCTTCTTCTATTGTAAAATGAATGGGAGTGTATGTAAGATGATAAGGAAGCCTTTTTTGCCTATTCGCTTTCACTCTGATAAATTGTTTATTCCTTAAATAGAAGCCCGTCTATAGAGCGCGATGGCTCTACATTCAACCTTTCCTGTGATCAAATCAGATACAGAGTTCACAATATGTAGGGCTATCGTCATTTTTCTTTTTAATCTATCTGTGTATTTTGTTATCATTGATTGATTTCCATTTACTTAAGCTTTTCAAAAAAAAACAACTTTTTTTAAAGGAGGGGGGGCGGGATGAGAGAAAGCAAGCAAACAAGAAAGGAAGAAAGAAAGAAAGAAAGAAAAAAAAGAAAAGAAAGAAAATGCATGGAGTCCGTGTAATTAATGACTTATAACAAAAAAAAAAAGGGTAAGAAACTTTTGTAATATGATGGATAAATATGGCACACGTACAGCATCAAACAACTACATTAACAACAACAACAAACACAACAGCAACAATGCTATAATATGCGGTAAAAGAAACAAACACATTAATGACAGGAGAGTGCGTGTTTCGAAAGTGGCGAATAATAAAACTTGGACAAGTCAGATTGATTGACGGAATGATGGATTGTCCGGCAAACTAAATAAGCCAAGGAAAAAACTAAAAAAGATAACGAAGGATTTTTTTTCAAAAGAGCACAGTCGAAAGAAGATGGGAGTTGGAGAATGGGAATGTGGATCTGATGGGAAGATGTAAATAAAGGTGCAGAATCGCGATAAACGAGAGATGAACTGAAAGAACAAACATAAACATCTCAAAATATAGGAGATTAAGCACAAAATCTAACAATAATATGACAAGAAAGGATGGAGATACAAAGCTGTTTATTTGAATGTAATTCGTTTGTATTATGAGTTTTTTCTTGTTTGTGTTTCCCTTATTTGATTATTGTTTGAGTGTTCCTTGTTCGTGTGTTGTCATATCGTTATCTTGTTTGTGTGTTGTCATATCGTTATCTTGTTTGTGTGTTGTTATATTGTTATCTTGTTTGTGTGTTGTTATATTGTTATCTTGTTTGTTTGTTGTTATATTGTTATCTTGTTTGTGTGTTGTTAGATATTATCTTGTTTGTTTGTTGTTACATTGTATCTTAGTCGTGTGTTGATTAGTGACTTTAACAAAATACATGTTACAAGAAACAGTAGATGAGAAGCGAAATAGAGATGGACAGAAGAAAAGATGGATAGACAACATTCAGGAATGCACAAAGAGAGAACATTATTTGCAAAGACCCAGACCCTGGCCCACAACTGGGACGATGGAGAGGATTATGTGCTCAACATGTCAGCAGGCGCCCCGATGACTCCAGACGGAGTTAAAGGCTATGAAGAAGTTTTATAATATATATTTTTGTCCGTAAAATACTTCTGTATGCGTTATTTGCTTCTTGCCTGTTTTGCGTTGTTTGTCTTTGTTTGTTTGTTTGGATATCATTTATGGCGTGTCGGATGTGTAGTGCTTGTTCATATGTAATTTCTTTTATAGAGTTCTGTTTTCATGTTCGGTTGCTGTTTAAAAGTGACATTTGTGTTATTATTTTGCTTTATGTCTGTTCATATCTATGTAAGACTCGTTTTTAGTTTATTTCTTTATTGTTTGTTCGTATCTCTGCTAGTTCTTTCTAATATTGTGTGATGAGGAAATTGTACTGGAGCGAAAACTAAAAGTGGAAGAATACCTTATACCTTACATGTGACCATCACCGTCGTCGCAATCAGACGCCCTACAGCAGAATCGTAGTGCTCTCAATTCGTGGTAACCAAAGTCCATTAATTTTGTGCCTATAAGCGTCAGACTGTGTCCGGCTAAGCATCATTGCCCGTCCACAACTTGTCCAGAGGAACTCACAGTTCGAGTTAACTCCAAGCGTATTCTTTAACACTTTCCTTCTTCTGCTACTACTACTTTAGTGTGTGTGGAGGGGAAAGGGAGGGGGCGGGGGGGTTCACATTTTAATATCAGAATTAGCATAACTGATAAAGCGAATTGAATGTGCAATGCCGTTTTCAAGAAACTTTTCTTTCTTGAAACCTAGAAATATAAAAGGTTCTTTCTGGTAAAGATTCGACCATCACACTTTGTACTGGAATCTCTCTCTCTAACTAGCATGTTGTTCAGTTAAGTGGCATCCGTACTTTGCATGTTAAAGCGTAACGCTTTATCTCATTAAAGCCGCTCTGTGTGCCTGTATGCCATTTTCATGAGAGTCTTCTCATGGGCTATCTATGTTATTACATAGACTGGCTGTAATAGTGTACTGTTGGACTGTGTACTGCATTTCAGTGCAGCAGCTGCGGTGTGTTTATGATCTTACCTGTAGGAATGAAACACCCATGAAAAATTCGGTCATGGAGGCAAAGACTTAAGTTGCTGTTACTTGTATATAAATATTTATATCTTCATAGAAACAATGACAGTCCATCCTGTTTTACTAACACTTTAAGGGTTAAATATGTCTGACGTGGGAATCATTATAATTCCTCAGACTATTCAGTCCAGGTCTCTGCAAGTGTTTTCTTTATCCATTCCTGGATGTTGTTGGCCCATATTTGTCTCTGCCTAGCCTCCCCCCCCCCCCCCCCTTCCCCTTTTTTGGCTTTGCATGTTTTTGTTTTTTTTGTTTTTTTTTGTAATAAAGCTGGTTACGAACATAGGTGTGGCCGGGATTCTAGAAGATGTCAGGAAGTTAAAGGCCGAAACATTTAGCCCTTCCTCTGAAGAACGTCAATTGTCCCCCCCTCCCCCCTCCCCCAGCTTGAGTTTTCCTACCACAGATTTCTCCAGATCATGAGCACAATCCAGGTCTCTACAAATTTTTTTTTGTCCATTCCTGGATGTTATGGGTCCATTTTTTCTTCTAACTACATCCCCTCCCCCCCCCCCCTTTTTTTTCGCTTCCCATCTACTGTTCCCCGAAGTCCAGTTTTAGCAAGGCCACTGGATTTTGTTATACAGCTGCGACATCTCAATAATTTGTTGTTCGCAAGAAGATATTCTTTTTTATATTTGGTATTTTTTAAATGAAATGTTAATAACCAGAGTTGGCAGTCATTGATGTCCTTAAAGACCCTGCAGTAAAATAATGATAATGATGATATTATGGTGCAGTTGATCGCTCTCTCAGATGTTTAAGATGTCTTTTATCTGCATTTTTAAATGTGTTTATGTACACACATGGAGTTAGTTGCTGCTTAATATTTTTTTGTTGATATTATATAAACTATTTTTTGTAAAATGACAACGATGAACATGATGCTGACGAAGAGGCAAGTAGGCTAAACAGTTTGGCAGGTGATATCACTGAGTTCAATTTCTACTATCAAGACTTTCATATTGTTCTTTGCTTCTTTTTAATATATTTGATTAGTTGCGGGTTAGACAGTATTTTAAAACATTTTTATAAAATGATGATGGCAGAGATGAAGATGACGATCACGATTTTTTTCTTAATTTGTGCTAATTTTATTTACTTCATAAAATGTATTATTTCTCAAAAAAACAAATATCTTTTTTTTTATCAAATAACATTTTATTATTATTATTATTACTATTACTTTTATTATGTTTCACACTATTGGTTTCCCAACTGTTTTGGCAGACTCTATCTCGATATGCAAGACAAAGCTGTACAACAGCGATAGTTGTGATAAGAAAGAAGACGATGAAGAAATAAATGGCACTCAATCATAGTTATTTTTCTACTGACGTCAAAGAGTGCGGTGTCTTAGGTTGCTATTTCCATTATCGCATGTTCATAACTGCTTTTACTCACGCTTTATAGGGCGAACCAATTTGTGCACCAGGGCCTAAGTTTCTCCTTGCGGGGCCAAATTTTATCGACAGGCAAGAAAAGAATGGACGTAGCCAGAATGCACTAGAACGCTAAATCATAATCAGCCACCCTAGTCGTTGGCCTTGCAGTTAATTAAGGTTTCCAGCCTCTAGCCCTGGAGATACGCAATTATCTATGCCCTCAGATTTATGGCCTGAATCTGTTTTCTTATGATTAATAGGCATGACTGGGCTATACATGTAATAAAGTAAAGTGCTTTGACTCTTTTTTTCTACCTTTTGAGCACATGCTTTTACAGCTGTTTTCTTAGCTCCAGTGGAGTTTTTGTTGTTGTTGCGTTTCCTATAATATTTCTTAACCCTTCTTTAAATAAGCAGAAAATTGCATTACTTTCCTGTCTCAAGTCCACCATTCTTCCTGATATCTTTACGTTTCTCTAAATTCTGTTTATGTATAGTTCTGTTATTCATTCAATATCTGGCCTGTAAAAGCTCCATGAAGATGAAATAGACAAAACGAGGAAGTTTTTATGTCACATTATGAGATCCCAGTGATCACCAGAGAACACAAGTCAGAAGGTGACAGCATCATCATCACCAGTCCCTTTCCCAGGCTGTAGACCACCACTCTACCCAGGCCAATTTTGACTTTTTTTCCCTTTATTACTTCATTGCATGAGGAACACCTTTTCAATAACATTATAAAAGTTTTCGTGTAAAAATATGGCAAAACTTTGGCACCAAAAAATTCCAAAGTTATGCCGAAAATTACAACAAAAAGTTGTCTGCTGAGAAATGCTTGTTCGGCTATTATGTTAAAATCAACAAAAAATGTGGCACCAAAAGAAGCCAAACGTGTGCCCCAAAAGTAGAGTAAAAAAAATCTTGCCGTAGATTACACGATAAAGTTCTGAGAGACAAATGGCTCTAAAGTTGCAGACAATTTTACAGTGCAGATATCTCTTTTTCAAGAAGTATTACGAAATCTACCCATCAGCAGCCTCTTGTGTTGTGGATTCCATTTTACGTGCTCTCAGTCTGGATAGGATAAAATGGGGATGTAATAGGATCTGAGCTCAGTCAACATTTATTATTCACGAAGGAACAAAATCGACAGCAAAACAATATAAACAGCAGCTTAAAAATTCTATCAGAAAAGCAAAACAAACTGATTATATCGAGAAAAGACGAACATCACCGTGGGATTGTTGGATTCATAGATAGCCCACTGGAATTACATTTCCCAGCATTGTGGTTAGTTTTCTCACGGGAGCGCACAGTAGACTCGATCAGAATCTTCACGTGATGGTGACAAAAGATGTGCCCGTTTAAGTGAATTGTCGCGTGGTAGATGCACCCTGGTCCTTTGTTCACATTGATAAACACACTGCACTGTAAACAATTCGTACAAATGGGTCGTTATTGTACAACGTATGAGTGTCACAACAACAACGCCCAGCAGAGCAAGAGAATAGGTTGATAAGCTTTCAGTGCATTTTGATTGAAAAGACAAGTCGCTGTGTTTTTGTTCAAAGTGCAATTTCAACCACCATGTGGCTGAAAATCTCTCTGGAAATTCCAGACGAGTCTGTCTGGGTAGTTCAAGAAAAATGTGCATTGGGGGGAAAAGAACGAGCAGAAAGGGAAATTAGAATCATTAAAGTTGAGACGAATATAATGAATTCGGCTTCTTGGCTGCAAGTACGAGTGATTTCAAAGATCTCAATAAATACTCTTTCATTGCAGACTCATAGATCTATCCCCTCCAACTTTAGTTACAATAAAACCAGTATCTTATAATGGTAATAAATATTAATTTGGGTTTTAACAGTTCAGCTCCTGTGATTAACTGCAACATATATATCTGGTAACAGATGAACTTGACATGAACTCTGGAGATACAGACTTAAGAATGGTAAGGTTTGCAATGTACCTGAGAAAAGAAAAAAACAACAGCGGCGAATAATGATAATTTTCATCAACAGCAAAATGGGTAGTGGTTCCTTCGATATCTGGTTTTAATAGTTCACTCATTGTAGTTAACTGTAGCTTTACATGGATGGTGGTGATACAGTTGTTACAGAGACATAGAGAGCTGATATGAGAATGATCAGCTTGCAGTAGAACTGAAAAAAAAAAACAAAAAAGAGAGATGATAGATAGATAGATAGATAGATAGATAGATAGATAGATAGATAGATAGATAGATAGATAGATAGATAGAT
>JBCEWB010080396.1:0-12874 GCA_039654565.1 Peronia peronii | reverse complement strand
CCCTCCCCTCCTCCCCCCATTCCTTTTCCCTAACATTTTCTTGTTGTGTTCAGTCATGATCTCGGAATGTCAGACAGTTTTTATATGTCACGATGACCTTTGCCATATCAAATCTAACACAGGTCAACTATCTCCAGTTTGCCTCAAGCGGATCAGCCTGATAATGGAATTCTATACTTTTATCCAGAACCACGTAGAAAACTCACGTTATTTTTTTTTTTCTTGAACACATCTAATGTTAGACAAATTTAAAGTTAAATTTGATTTTGTGAAAATATTTTTGTTATTATTTTCAGCCAAATTTTGGGGAGGATTTTATGAATTTTTCAATGTGTCTTTGAAAATGTTAGTAATGAGTTTTTTAGAAATATCTTTTATGTGTTTGAGTGAGGAGAATATTCATAGAGGAAAGATAAGTTGTTATATAAGATATATTATTTTGTTCTTTTGAAATGCTGCATTTTATTCCATAAAGCTATTGAGTTAAAGGACAGCAGAAGCATTCAGACTGTTTACACTTAAAAGGAAACTAAGTTCCATGATGAGCAGTAGAAACTCACACATTCCCTTTTCAAAGAAGTGAACGTTGCTTATTCAGACCTTTCTCTCATCAGTATGTCCATCAGAATATTTCTCAAAAAGATTTTATGGAAAATTTTCTGATTGAAATGTGCAAGTTTGAGATTTTTTTAACATACTCTTTGAAATGTACAATGCCATTGTTAAGTTAGCACAGCAGAGGTTATGACTCTGAGACAGCTTGATTGCCATATTATACGTTACAAAAAAGAACACCGTTTTCCCGTGAGTGACGGATGTGCACATCCAGGCCTTTCACATCAGAGATCTTGTCTCTTGCCAGTGTTTGTCAACGTTTACACCTGATGTTATTTCGTGACACACTTGTGTTTTTCCTTCTTTCACCCTGTCATATGTCCCAAAGCAGTCTATAATTGTACATCAGTGTCTATGATTTGTCAGCAGGTGATGACATCAATGATGTCTCAAAGGCACAGAGTCTGGAACTGTTAAATCCATTTTCTATTCAGCAAACAAAAATGTTGTTGTCTTTCCAATTTTCGTTTATGTTCAGACTTAGGAAAATGTTAGGATTTTTAACACGTAGATCTAATTCAAGACAAAATAATGCACGGTTCAATTCATCCTAGTTCAGATTCAGGTGATGCACAATCCAGACAACGTGTAGTAAAAAGAAGAAGTTAAAATGACTGAAAACGTCTAGGATTGTTTATGTTGTTTCAGAATTGTAGTGCTTGATTTTAGAATTCATAAAATTATGTGATACAGTGGACAGCAGTTATGGTCAGATTCAAAATAAATAAAGAAACTGATTTTTTTTAAAAAGATTTTCTGAAACAAATGTGAGACAATTGAAATAATGTGTTTATGTTAAATGAATAATTTTGAAATCATGTTAAATTGTATGCAAAGACTTTTGTATAGTAATATAGTAATTCTTATGTAAGATCTCGTTTTTACAAGAGTTACTCCAGGCTTTCTTTTCAGTAGCTATATTTGCAATAGTTTTATATAATGTATAGATGTTAGATCAGTTTGAGTTTCAGTTTTGGGTTTTTTTTTGTTTTTTTGTGTCTTTAGTCTGATAAATCCAAAATGATATAACATGATGATGAATTACGCAGGCAAGGGGGGAGCTTTGGTCTGTTTTCTTTCCTTTCTGTTTGTGTTGATGTGCAAACTGATGATGTTTATGAATAAAACATGAAGGAATAAAATATAAATATATATACAAATGCATACCCTCAAGAAGTCATTGCTGATGTTTATTTCATGTCTGGTTTGGTAAGTGGTGGTTTGTTATTCAACTGTCTCTTTTTTTTTTTTTTTTCAGTTTGTCCACATGAAAAATCTCATGTTTGTCAAGTTCACATCAGTTTTGTCAAACTCGACTGTAACTTTAACTGTCATGAAATCAAACACACATGTTAACCCTTATGCAAACTCCAACATCCAAGATTAATTTCGATTGCCAGAATCCTTGAAATCAGAAATGTTGTATGTACGTGAAAAGAATGTCTCAAAGTTTGGTTTGATTTGGTTTCTGATGTCGACATGAAGACAAGGATGGCATCAATGATGTACAGATAAAAGAAAGTACATTAAGATGCATTACATCATCATCAAAAGCAGACAGAAGCCAGGAAACACACACAAATGAAAACACCCAGTTAGCCCCATGTTCATAATTTTACATTCTCCTTATGCAAGATCTGGATCGTTATCCAGACATGGTCTTCTTCTTTAAAGAAATCTTTGGAATCATTTTTTGTTATGCCGATTATTATGTACGTAGCTGTACCAGTTCGAAAATAGTAAGATTACCCCAGCTTATAAGTGTTTGCCCAGTTTTGATGACAGACGCTTTATGAATAGAAATTTGAAATGCTGAAATGTTACCCTGACATTGGCTGTCTCAACCTGCTTTTCATTCGATTTTTAACTGCCAAGGGTTCTTTAACTTAACATGTGATATAGGACACAGTGACTGCAGTGCACTATCGAAATATATCTGCCGTTTTCCGAGAGAGCTAGAGGTCTTCCCACCGAAGAAATCAGGCGAAGACAATGAAAAAAAGCAAGCAGGTTCTTGCCCATCTCCCCGTTAGAATTGGAACCCACGTTTTCGCTGAGAATCGGGCGCCTCCCACGAAGTTAGTGCACTCATTGTGGGGCATGTCTAGTGCAAGTGGGCTTGTGCAACGATCTTTCCGTGTACAGATTTGAGTTTAAAGTTTCCCCATGGGCCGCCAACCAAGGCTTACAAGCTTAATCTGCCCGGGGAATCTACAGTATGTTATTGCAATGGATCATCCGTTTAAGTTCTGACAATGGCAGTCGTTGTTTGACTGAGAGTACAGCCTCTTGTAAAAATGGCTGGTGCATTTCAGCTCCAAGTGAATACGATAAAAACTAATAGAAAAACAACTTAAGAATAAATTAATAATAGTCATAAATCCTTTTTAAAAATCCATTACGTAATATGAGGTGAGAGTTTGCTATTCCTCCTCAGTATTTCAAACCAACTCAAAACATTTTAATGATTAGAATTATGTGGAATGACTGTACATACTGTGGGATAAGCTTATTTCTAAGATACAAAAAGTATAGCTGTATTCCACCGGCCGATGAGCGGCCTGTTCTTGGCCAGTAAGCCAGAAACGATAGTTTCAAGTAAAGAAGTGTTCTAAATTATGTGTGTGAGGGGGACAGAGTGGGCAGGAGAAATGGAAAGGAGGGGAGATCTATTAACATCAAGATCAAGTTGTTTATATGTGTTATTTGCTGTTTTTGCATTGTTTAGTTAGTTGCCGATGAGCAGTTTGATTATATTTTATACAATGTTGTTGTTGATGATAATGATGATGATAATGTTACTATTACTGAAGTTTGGATTTTTTTGTGTTGCCATACAATTTCGAATTATATCGTGGATATGTTTTTGTTTGTTTGTTTGTTTGTTTTTTGTTTTTGTCCTTAATAAAATTGTGGATGGGAATTAAAGAAAACAAAAAAAAAGGAAATAAACAAAACCAAGAAGCAACAATAAAAGGAATATATTTTTCAATGCGTTAAATGTCAATCTACAAATGTCAATGAATGTCACGGAAAGCCACGGTATGTTTTTACTGTCTGTATTTTGAGAACTGCAATCGTTAAAATGCCAGAAATAGATGCAGATCTGCAACGAAGCAGTTGAACACGCGGACTTCATCATTCGACTTTGCAGGCAATGGAACAACGGACAATGTGCGTCATAGACATATCTCATTCACAACCGGACCTTTAAATCGTTTTGGATGCCACAAATTACGATGCTCAGTTGGGCTCAATAATGTCCCGAGACACAAGGACGATGACACACACAAAATTAAGTATGAATGGGAAACATGACGTTTTTTGATTGATGAAATACAGTAGGAACACTTTTTTTTAATCGATGATCAGTTATTTCTTTCATATTATCTGATATCTGTTTGTTTCTTTTGTTTGTTTGTTTGTTTGTTTGTTTGCTTGCTTGCTTGCTTTTTTTACCATTAGTCCGCTGCTTTCTCAGTTTCCTTTCTGTATCTTGGATTAATTGATTCCTAGTTTGCTGCAGGTTTCATGAACAAGGTTTGGACAGTTTTTGTGAATGCCATTTGAAACAATGAATTACAGCTCCTGTGGTTACTACAGGAGCAAGGGGCAGCAGAATTATGTACAGAATGAGACACAAACAGCTGGCCGGAAGACAGACTTACTGGGTCTTTTTCTTTTGTCAACGTTATGCTCCTCTTCTCACCTCGCCCAGACTCTCTGCCAATGTCTCCTGATGTGATCTGTGATGATCACATCTTGACGAGAATGAACTGCCCGACAATCTGCACCACCATAAATCCCAGTAACATGAGATAGTCAAACAGTGTCCCCTCCCACTTGTCAGGGTGTAGGGGCCTGCGTGGGGGCGGGGCAGATTGTAAATGGATAAAGCCCTCTCTTAGTCGTTTGATGTCTTCCTTCACCATGAATACACGCAGGGCCATCTGGTATTGATTCTTGTACAACTGGGTCAGGGCCTCCTCAAGCTCCGCCTCTATCTTCTCAGTGGTCGCTGCGTCAAGAACAGGCGATTTCTGATTGGTCACATTGGTACACGGCGGTGATTCCTCTACGTCAATGACCGACCAATCATATTCTCGGGAGGTCTCTGCTTTGGAGTGGTTGTCGCTGGTTAGGGGCGATGTGATGGCGGTGGGTCTTTTGGCCCATTCTCCTTCTCCTCCGGGTTTCCTATCCAGTTTGATGACGGAAGGCAGTTCAGCATCTGTCTTGCACTGGTCTTCCTCGCTGAAACAATCCCGTAACCGAATAGTCAGTTGATGTTTATTTCGTTTGCCTGTCGTTCGATCCTTGTTGATGTGTTTGTGAATTCTGACATTTGACTGGCTTCGGTTCCAGCGTATCATGGCTGGCTTTCTGGTGCTTCTCTCAAACTCTTTCACGAACTTGTAGCCGTATTCGTATTCGTCACAGAATTTCTCTGAAGGGGACTCGTGAATATCGTTTAGCAGATTCAAGACTCTTAGAGAGTCGTCCATAGAATCTCTTTGGGAGATTGTGGAGTCCGAGAGAGGGCATCCAGAGAGGAACTGGCGAGGGCGACCGTCTCTGATTGGGGACGCGGAGGTATCGGGTTCACTTTGCACAGCGACGTCCCGAGTTTGAATTTTACTGGCCGCCGGCTGCTTGTCCAGTCTGGGCAGTTTGCTCCGTTTGCCGAGGGGTGAGGGCGAGTCACTGCTGGCAGCCAGCCTGGAGGTGTACACCGGGATCTGGGAAGGAGAATGTCTTCTCACTTGAACTGCCTTAGTTCTACTGGCCTTTGGCGGAGCCGCCTTAGTTCTGCCGGCCTGTGTCTGAGCTGCTTTAGAAGGGGGCGGTCGTTGTCTGCGAGAGGACAGCCTGCTTGGTGAGGTGACGTATTTACGACTACGCATAGGCGACGCCTGGGAAGTGGCTTCCGTCAAACGAGTGTCTGGCGAGAGAGTAGGAAAATGCGAGGGGCTGCTGTATGAGGTATCTGAATAACGGGAGGAAGCGGGGGAGAAAGATTTCATCTCGTTTGATTGGGAGCGACGGGCCTCTTTCTGTTTCCGAAACGTTGTAGGCGTCGGCATAGGTTTCCTGGCAGGCAGAGATATTTTCTTCAATCGTGATGTAGCCTGACGAGCCTTTGGTGTATCCTTCTTAAGCGGGATGCTTGGTGCTTGAAACTTCTGTGGTGGTTTCTTGGGGCTCACCGATCTCTCACGAGTGCTGAAGCCCACTGTCCACGTCTGTGTCTTCCTCTGCGGACTTTTGGACGCTGGCGAGTGAGTGGAGCTTTCCAGTTCAGGGGAAAACTCCTGGTGATGATCTGAACCATCCTCAGACTCAAACCAGTCTGCATTCGTTTCCTGTTGTTCTTTCATATGGGAGATTTGTAATCCGGGCGAGCTGCGATTTCGAGATATCTTGTTTGAGATCAACTTTGTGGACGACATTGGAGCCTCACTCCGTCTTTTGTCTTGGGTCGGTCCAGGCTTTCTGCGCGGCGATGCTGGTGTGCGTTTTGTCAAGGGCGATGTTTTTCTCGCCTTTGTTTTACCTCCTGTCAGGCCAGGCCTGGTCCCTCCCGCAACGGGCTTTTTCTCCCAGAAAGGAGGAGATACTTTCTTTTTTGCACCAGACTGGCGGGTCTTGGCCGTGTCGTCGTTTAGAGTTTCGATTTTCTCCGTGCGGGCCACATCTGCTTCATGTTGACTCGGAGGAAAAGGTAACGCCTGGTCTGCGGCTCGGTTTTTGCCTTTGCTTTTGTTCCCAGGGTCTGTTTTTGAGGTCACAGGAGGTTTTAGTCGACTTTCTTTCTCCTGATCAACCCCAGGGGACTTGTTCCTGCTGCCTGTCTCAACAGCTGGCTTCTCCTCTTTCTTTGCGAGTGATGCCTCTAAAATTGTCTCTCTCTGAGCTCGCACTCTAGCAGGTCTGTAGTAGCCGAGGCTAAAGCGGGTTTTTCTGCTCCGCTTATTAGCGCGCTCTTCTGTGTGGAACACGCGCACAGGAGGAACCGGGGGTGGGCCACGTTTGACCACAGAGAAAGTATTCCTCAGAGCCACCATCTGCTGCTCTCGCTTGTCCTCGGGCCAGGCTTTCAGAGAAGACTTGCTGTCCAACCTGGAGACTTTGAGATGTTCGTTGACATAACTGAGAGTGCTGGATTCCTTGGAGGAAAGGCCGACGGGCAGGTCAGCCAGCAGCTCGAGAGGCTGGGCGGTGGTAGAAAGAGTCTCTGCGGTCAGTTTGAATAAGGAATCGTTGTTTGTCACACTCTCCCCGGTCATCCTAGTGTCCACATCAGGCCGCTGCTTGGACTTGGAGCCACTGTCTGTCACAGCCCCCCTGGAGGTCTGGGAAGGCTGCACGTTACTGGATGTCCGCCTCTGTTCGGTTGGGACCGGTTGTTTTTGGTGTAATGAAGACACACCGGGTTTCGATGGTCGTACTGGAGTGACTGTGACGTCATTCCGGAGAGACAAAGATCTCTGCTTGACTTTCCACACCGGTTTCCTGGTCCTCGTCAAGTCCCTCACAGATCGATCGGGTAACGAGGACTTGGCCGACTTGGTGACAGCAGTTCTCGTGTCTTCAGGTTCAACAGCCGCCTGCAGGAGCTCTTTGCCCTCGCTGTCCTGTCGGGTTCTGGAGAGGGATTTCTGGTCTGGGCGGTCTGCCTCGTGTTCTGGTGAGGGGGACTTAGGGGGAGATCGGACGGGGATCAGACTGCGCCCTTTCTGCCGTGTGGTGCTGCGCTGAGGGGCTCGGACACTGGCAGGTTTCGGGGGTTTTACGTCTTCAGAGTTTCCCTGTGCCTGGATACTGTCTGCCGTCTCCACTATGGGCACTTTGATTATCTGTGGAAATCAGCAGGTATTCTAGTCACAGCCGTCAAGTTGTGTTTTGTTTTTTGTATTTCAAAACAAAAAAAAACATAACGACAGACGATCTCTTCATCTCTTCATTCAGTGTTTACGTAATATTTTCCTCCTGAAAGACAGAAAAGATGATTCGTGTATTTGATTGCAGACATTTGGGATACCTTGCAGATCGCTCTAGACATGCACACACATAGTGAAGTGTCACATTACGATGTTAGCAAGCTTTATTCATTAACTCTTTGGGCCATGAGCCCTGAGCCCACCGTGATCTTCCTGTCTGAATTCCTAAGCGACGTAAGCTTAATATTTGATGCACTACTTTTGAAGTAAATGTAATCATTTATTGTGGCTGGTCGCTAAATACGAAGCTCAAATATATCGTAATGCGAAGTGGTCTAGCTCACTGTTGTACCGGTTGATAGGCGTCACATGACTATTGTTTACCATCTGTGCACTAGTGGTCCAGGATAGGATTGAGGGGACTAATCCTGCATTATTATGTAGTAGGGAGTGTTGGCACGTGAAGGATTTTAGAAGAACATAAACAATAATCGTGTGTTAGAAATGATGATTTGTGTTTTGGTGTCATATTGTATAAGTACTGTGACACTACATTTTACTCTGCGTGAAAAAAGATCCCAACGCAAGATATGAGGAGCGAATGTTGGTCCGGATCGACCTCTTGACATTTGGAGGGTTAAAGCCGCAGCTGCTGTGACTTACGGGTGTGCATTGATCGAGTAGCTGTGTGGTGTCGCTGTCGAAAGAAACCTCTGCTGGTTTCTGCCGCCTCAACTGCAGATCGTGCTCCGTTTGTCTCTGAAATGAGAAACTCTTAGACGTGGATTACGTTACTTTCTGTATCCGTCTTTCAACCTCCTAGTGGAGGTTATCTCAACGGGTTTTTGTTAAAAAAAAAATGTTTTTCTTTCCAGTCTGTTTTTCATTTAAAGGAAAAAAAGTTGTTTTGTTCACTCGTGGATCCTTTTCTTTTCTTGTCTTGGTATGTACCGGTCCCTATCGTGCCTATCTCCTGCTTTATTTTACCCTACTTTATATACACAGGGATGAGTCCTACGGCCTTTATTTCTTATTTCCCTGGTATGCTTAATTTTACAACATTAATTTTTTACGATATTCATTTATTTTATATACATTATGTACATAGTGGGGAATTCCTAGATCGCAGTGTGTTATGGGGTTCCATCTACCACCTCGCGTATCTCAGTCGGCAGAGGACAACGAAAGACTACTTAGTTTCGTCTGTATCCCCATCTCTCTAAATGTGGGTGCACGGCCACATAGGACACAAAGCAAAGGTTGACATATGGACTGTGAACGCTACTTTCTGTCTCACGAAATCAGCTTTTTTTTTTTTTTTTATCGTCGCGAATTCCCCCAGAGCCAATGGATCAAAGAAATTCTGACGATACACACCTTTTATGTTCTGTGGCCAGGAATCACTCAGGACAGCGCCACACTACCTATGGATTGTTCAATCTCAACTCTAACCCTAACCATTAGCCTAACGCATAACCCTTAACCCTATCCCCAACCCTAACCCTAGTCCCAACGGGATATTTTTAAAATATATTTATTAGTCCGCCTGTGTTAGACAGGCACTATAGTGCTTATGCACCCAGTTCCCCGGGTCCTCCCAAAGGATCTGCTAGCGATAGGTGGACTCAATATTTGGTGATGTCAGCCTTGGGGATAAATCCTAAAAGATTTTCAGATATTTCTATAAAATTATGATAAATATTCTAAATTTAATGACGGTATTACAACTAGTGCAAAACATCTCCAAAATGAAAAGGAGAGTTGTTGTTTGGACAGGAAGATCAGATGACCACCTGTTCTTTTGTCTGTCTATCAGTGAGCAATGGCGGGCATAGCAGAGAAACTTGAGTAATGACAGAACACGTGAAAATGATGGAATAAAGCAAGAGATGTAGAACTTGGAATGGAGTCTAAAAAACTCTGCCATGTGGTGATAGGAAGAATAAAGACTATGGGCATCAAGATACGAATATCAAGGTGGTGGTGGGGGGCTGGGGGGGTGGAGAGAAAGAAAAGGGGGGGGGGGGCAAAAACAGGAAGAGACGACAACGAAGATGCAGGAAAAGAAGAAGAAGACGCAGGGGAAGAAGAAGAAAAAGAAGATGAAGAAGAAAATGCCGAACAAGAGAGGGGAAAGAAGCAGGAAAGATGAAGAGGAAAAAGAAGGGGAGAAGGAAAAGAGGAAAAGAATAAAGAGCGAGGAAGAAGATCTAAAAGAAGAAGCAGAGAAGAAGAAGAAGATTTAAAAGAAGAAGAAGAGGAGAAGAAGGGGAAAAAGGAGAAGAAGAAGAAAAAAGAAGAAGGAGAGAAGTAGAAGATTTAAAAGAAGAAGCAAAAACAAAGAAGAAGAGGAGGAAAAAGAAAAAAGAAGAGAAGAAGAAGAGGCGGAAGAAGAAGCAGAGAAGAAGAGGAGGAAGGAAAAGACGAAGAGGAGGGAGAAGAAGATGCAGAGGAGGAAGAAGAAGGAGAGAAACAAATAGAGGAAGAGAACAGGAAGGCTGTGGAGAAATGATAATTTGATATAAACTGAATGCAATCAATTCAAAGATGCAAAGTACCTGCATGTATTGTTCTTTTAAGCGCGACATGTACTGTATCAGATTGAGGTCGGTCCTCCATCTTTGATCGTCTGAGCCGATCCGCTGCATCTTTTTCCTCTGTGTGAAGGAAGGAGTGAGCGACTTCCTCTGCTGCAAGGCCAGGAGATTTGCTGTTGTGGTGGATATTGCTGGTGTAACTGTCGATGTTGTTAACGCCGCTGCTGATGACATGGATGCTGCAGTAGTGGTTGGCTGAGGCGAGTTGGATGGTCGCCTCTGTGGTAGAGGTGGTTGTGATTCTCGTGGTTGTGGTGGTGGTGGTGATGATGGTGGTAGTGATGGTGTGGATGAGGACACCGATGGTGCTGGTTTGACGGGCGATGATTGTGGTAGTGGTGGTGATTGTAGTTGCGGTTGCGGTGTGGCTGCTTGTGGTAGTTCCTCAGGAGGTTGGGGGGAAGAGGAGGAAGGTGTCACTGTGGGCAGGGGCGGTGGGAGGAGCTGTGGTGGCGGCTGTGTGGAGTTGAGCGATTCTTGGAGTGGGTCATCTTCTGTGTCTTTGGTTGTCTGAATGTCCTGGAGATTGAGGTAGAAGTAAATATTATAATGTAATTAATGGATGGATGGATGGATGGATGGATGGATGGATGGATGGATGGATGGATGGATGGATGGACGGATGGATGGATGGATGGATGGATGAATGGATGAATGGATGGATGGATGGATAGGTGGATGGATGGATGGATGGATGGATGGAAGGAAGGATGGATGGATGGATGGATGGATGGGTAGGTGTATGAGTGGATGGGTGGAGGAATGGACGAATGGACAGGTGAATGAATGAATGAATGGATGCATGCATGATAGACGGATGAATGGATGGGCGGATATTACTTTATTAGGTGGATAAATGGATAAGTCGAATGGAAAAGAAGGAAAGGAAAGATCGGTAGCTGGATGAATAAAAAATGAAAATAGCAAAACCTTCACCCATCCACAACAAAGATCCAGCAGATAAGAGATGAACTGAACGTGAGAATTAGAAGGATTTGATCAAAGCTTCCAAAATATGCGTAGTATTTGCTTATACTCTATTCAGATTTCTCTTTGCACTGTCAGACTTTAGACTGGAGATTTTTTGTTTTTCTTAAACCTTCCAATCCTAAGAAAATAGGATTATCTCGGCTTTAATAGGATACCTGTTTTTGCTGAGAATTTTTGTGGGTAGAGATTTGGAATTTGGAAATTTTGCCCCGACAGCAGCATTCCGCCTACTCTTCATCGATTTTGAACTGCCAAAGGTTCTTTACCGTGCGTAACGGTACTAAAGGGACCTCCGAAATATATTCGCCCTTATCCGAGAAGGCTAGCCGTCGGGCTTTCCTACACAGAGGAAGCCAGGGGACCGTTGCGTCATTGAAAAATGCGGGTTTTCGATCTTTGTGTCCTTCTATCCCCCGATGGACGATGCACAAGTCGATCACGGCCACAACCTCAGCGAGGTGAGTTGTTTTCTCCATGAAGCAGATGCCAAACCTCAGAGCCACGATGACCCCAGCCCCAGACGAGATAATCGCGATTCTCTCTTTTATACTTAGTGAAAGTAAGAGAAGGGCGAGCACATTTCAGTAATTCATCACCGACTGCAAGATATGCATGTTTTCTGATCTCCTGGCTACTCACCATTCTGGTAGGTTGAGGACAAAATCGGTTGAAATCTACTTTTCCCCACACGTCATTTGTTACGAGTGACCGCGATGTTCGCCATAATGAGCATACGCCTAGCGAGCCTCGAATTGAACTATAACGTCATCAGATTGTGTCTTCCGGCTTGTCTTTGGTATGTGCTTTTTTTTTATGTTTGTTTGTTTGATTTGTTATAGTTCAGTTTGGCTTCTTTTTTTTTTTTTCATATGATGTTTTCTTTCAATTTTGTATGTTGTTTTGGTTTTGTTATGATTTTTTATTTATATATGGATTGTTTATATATATGTGTCGGTGTGGTGTCGGTGTGGTGACAGTGGCCTAGCAGTTTGCGCCGTCGGATTCGGGATCTGAAGTCTCGGGTTCGAATCCTGACCGGTCCTGACATTTTGTCCTTGGGAAAGACAATTTACACAAATTTCCTGACTCGACCCAGGTTTAAATGGGTACCCGACTATAGGCAGTGTCCTTTGCTTGAGACATACGCCGTGAAAAATTTTAAAAAAGAAAAAACTATGGTATAAAGAGACTGTTTTTTTTTTTTCTTAGTGTTATAATTCTATCAATTGTTTTGGTGATCAGCTCCGGAATGACATGAAGAAACGGGATTGTTTTCCTCTTTACACTGCTCAATACTAGCCACCTTTGGGTTCACAGCGCCCGATCCCACCCGAGGATCTCTAGAAGTTCTCGTCATTTCCCAGGGATGACCATCAGCGGCCATCAGCAACCTTTAGTATGTTCAAGATCTGGCAGTTCGGGCTAAAGACAACAGGAGATGATAAATTCTTTCCTTCTATATAGTGTGTTACGTGGAAAGAAATTGCAAAGCAAATTATTCTGAAAGATTCTTTGAATAGATTGACCTGTCATAGCTTACAATCGCAATGGTACAAAGGGAACAGAAAGAAATACAAATTATATCATTTTGTCATCAGGGCCTCGGAAGAATGTCATCATCATGGTTTCCATGGACATATCACTACCATTGAGGCCACATCAAACAACAAATTCATACAGCACCAAATGTATCAACAAGGCGGCTTTTCAAGAACAAACATGCGTAGACCT
>JBCEWB010080386.1:0-11169 GCA_039654565.1 Peronia peronii | reverse complement strand
CCCGCGCATTTTTTGCGTATTTTTTCTATGTCAAGGGGGGTGAACAGTTTGGAAGGGTTGTACCCTTCCCCCCCCCCCCCCCCCCTCCTCCCTACTAAAATTGGACGGGGATTTCCAGCTGTTCGCTTGCTCGGAACAAATGAGAAACGTATTTCTCCCTACTGGTATATCCTTCTTACTATCTCTTTCTTTTCTCACTGCATGCCTCTTTGTCTTGAGCTGTTTTTCCCCCCCCCCTCTCTCTCTCTCTCTCACACACACACAAACACACTCATACACACACGCCAATCAAAACACACACTATCTCATTTTAAGATCCATCCTATCGCAGTTGGTTTAACCACAGGTTAACGCATAGGTCGCGGTCTCCTGCTGTCTTCTGTGACTCTGCCAAGCTGAGAGCGGTCCACTCTTTGATATTACAAGTATATCTTTTTCCAGGCCTGCCTTGTCTTCTGTTTCCGCCCACTGTTGTTTACCGGATCGCCCCTCCCCCCCCCCCACCCCCACCCCCCGCAGGTGCCCGAGGTATATCAGTAGGTTCTTTGCTCCCATCTGCAGGCTGTGAAAGTCCGCCATCGGTGGGATATCATATCTCCCATGGAATGCCATCCTCGACGTTCCATGAGTGACACCCCCTTCTCTCTCTCCTTGCTCCTGTCTTCTGTCCCGCTCTCTTCTTCTTGACGTGTGAACGTATTTCACCATGTTTGGCACAATATAGCCGTGATCGTGCTGATGTGCCGTTAAACCCCAACATAAAAAAACAAACAATCTTTACAGGATGGAACTGCTTATGATGTCATCAACCATCTTGTTCCGACCAAGCGAACGGCTGGAATTTCCCCGTCTAATTTTAGTACGGGGGTACAAACACTTCAAACTGTTGACTGCCATTGACATAGAAAAACATAAAAGATGCACAGGACCGGTGACAACTGTTCTCGGATCTCGTGGTGGAGCGGTAACAAACACTACTGAGTGTTCTATTTTGGGCAGAAGGGTACAAACACTCCGCCTGGGATTTCCAGGATTTTGGTTAGTCGAATATGAACTATTTCCTTATTGTCACTATAATTAAAAGAGTCATGTACGGATCAATAGCCTGGCCGGCTTATTCGTGTTCACATTTAGTTCGTAATTGTCTCTTACAATAGATATTGTATATATGGGAGATTTTTTTAAAGTATATCACAAACTACATGGTTCTTTGGAAATTTCAACCTCTCTTTGGTTAGATGGTTCTCTGAAATTTTCAAGCTCTCCTTGGCGACATGATTCTCCGAAGTTTTCAAGCTCTCTTGCGCAACAAAGAGTTAAAACGTTGACAATTACCAGAACCACTTGGCCGTGAGTAACGGGTTAACACGTGTAAAATTCAAGTGACAAAAACATCGAGGTAACTCTGTGTGGACCAGTGCCATTCTCCCGCTGTCTCTTATCTCCCCTTGGGCTGGTTCCAGGGAGATAACACATGATTGATGTGCCGCTTCTCTGTTCTCTTCTCTCCTTCCTTTTTTTCTCTTTTCAATCTTCTTTCTCCTCCTCTTCATCTAGCCATTGTCTTCTTTTATGCCAATCTTCAATGTCTGCGATTTTTTTTTTTTAAACAATATTTTTCCTTCTTCCTCTTTTTTATGATTTCTGTTCATTTCCCTGTTTTTCTTCGTCTCCTCCATTTTTCTACTCTTCTTTTCTTCTCCTTTATTTTTTTGTATCTTCTCTCACTTCTCCTTCCTCTTCGTTTTCGTCTTCTTTTTCGTCTTTCTTTAACCAATCCTCTTTTTCTTCAAACAGAAATCAGTAGATCAGATAAAAGTAATAACAATACTAACAATAATGACAAGACGGGCGTTAACACACCAACCGTTAGCATAAAAATTCTGACAACTTTCAGCGCATTATTAAAACTTTGAAATGTCCACCCTTTTTTAAAATGTTTTCATTGGCCTATTTCGCTTTAAAACAAAACAAACAACAAACAAACAAACAAACAAACAAAAACAAAAACAAAAAGAAAAAAAAGAAAAAAAAAAAAAAAAAAAAAAGCTGAAGCTGGCGTCAATTTTTTCATTTGAATATTAGATCTACATTTTCTTTTTCATTTCATTATAATTCGTTCGTTTTGCCTTAGTTGCAGAAGTGCACAGCGTAGAAAACAGACCTGCTTCTAGCAATGCACTGGTGCATAAAATATGAACAGGTGAAATGTATGTAATTTAACGTAACATATCATTTGCTTTTACGTCTAGTGTAGCAGGTGATTTCTAAACTTTTCACTAAGATTGGCTGTGCAAACACTGTAGCCGTTTGTAAACAAATCTACAATACAAACACTTCAAACGGTTAGTCATTTATTTCCAGCGAACGCAACATTCTTCTCTTATTAATCAACCAAGCGCTGCCAGGCGAGACGATTGTTAGAGAAACTTGACACAAAAATCCACGATTTACACCCGCTTAAAATGCCATTTAACTATGAAATGCTGACTTAAACTATCGTATAATGGAGGCAATTTATAAGAAAACGGGATTAAATAGTTTGGCGTTGAAGGATTGAAAGTAAACACTGCCAGGAATGAGACGGTCTTTGAGTGTCTTCGGCGAAAGGAAAGCGTAATTACCCCGGGTAGATGTGTACATAGTCGCTACTTGCCTATCAAGCGGAAGGGATAGGATTTCCCTCCACCCAAAGACCTATCTCCGCTACCTATCTGAAATGTTTATCTGGTCGATGGTAGCATTTTATCATCAGGCTAGAAGTTGCTTGGTACCTACCTATCTCTCTTAGAGAGACATCTTGTACTCCAGAAGTGAATATTTGGGGTGGGTTTCGTTAACTTCTGTGTGATCTCATACAGAAAAGTCATTCTTACAACATTGTACAAGGAAAGCTGTTGTTTTCATGAAAGCTGGGATGTAGCAATTTGGAGCCTTGCTGTCTTTCTTCGTTCTATCTCTTTCTTTCTTTCTTTCCATCTTTCTTTCTTTCTGTCTTATTTCTATCCAAATTTTCTCTTTCTTTCTTTCTTTCTTTCTTTCTCTCCTACACCTGAGAAAGGTATCAAGAAGCACAAATTTTCCTCTCATATACACAATAAAATACTTCAGAAATAGTTAATTAAGGAGGAGATCAATATTTTGTATTGGCCCATAGCTTCAAAGAGCACAATAATATTATTCTGAGTATCATGTTAGTAACACATTAAGTTCTGTGGATACGACCTCCAAAGCTAAGTAGTTTTGAATGAGTGTTAAATTAGACCAGTTCCTCTTTACATAATTTGCGTAAAACGTCATAGATCTATAGCTATTCATACAGTTCTAAAGAGTTCATGTCCAATACGTTTACCTAACGTATATCTGATCTTGGACAAATTTATTTTCCACCCTTCCTTTCTAATTCCGTTTCTCACGTCAAGAAATGGTTCAATATAAAGGTGGTCTATCCTATCGCCTCTGACATCAAAGACGATTCCATATCCTCGTCTGTCCTTCCAACGTTGTATTCAAGACCACTACGACAGCATCGACCGAAATGTTTATGGACATCCCGGATTTTAGGGACTAATCCGGGAGCCCGGATATTTTAAATCGTTTCATAAACGGTTATCTTTAAACCGTCACCCAGTTTGACAACAAAGGAGGGATTTCTGTGGGAAGGGTAGGCAACTTCACACCTCTCCACTGCGATCGTTGATTTAAGAGGGAGAGAAAATTGCGTGATAAAGACTCCCCCACGCCTTTCAGAGTCGTTGATATCTTTATGGTTGAAAAGGGAGAGAATTAATGACATGACAGGGGGGTGTGACTCTTCCTATCCTGAGATACGATTCCTTCCCCTGCTCGCCCCCTCCCCCTTCATGTGGCCATTTCCTTCATTTTTTTTTTTCACTGTGAAACGTATGTTCACGTCATAGTAATAGAAAAACAGACTTAGTAAAAACTCAAATTTTAACTTCAGTTTCGACGAAACCGAGGGGGGCAGAATTAATGACATAGTATAGGATGGGGTGTTCTGAGTTACACCCCCTGCCCTCTGCTTCTTTTTATTCTTTATATATATTATATTATATATATATATATTTTATGTGTGTAGCTTTTCAATCCTAAGAAAGTAGGATTATCTCGACTTTAATGCCTGCCTTTTGTTTTCCTTTGCTGAGAAAAATTTTTATGGGTTGAAATTTGAAATTTAGAAATTTTGCCCGAACAGCGGCGTCTCCACCTATTTTCAATCCGATTTTTTGCTGCCAAGGGAAATTTGGCGTGCGTAACGTACACACAGGACCTACCTCCGACATATTTTCGTCCTTTTCCGAGAAGATTAGACGCCGGGCTTTCCTACTCTAGAGACAGGAACTATTGAGTGACTGAAACAAAATGTAAGTTCTTGTCTTCGAATCCTTTCCGACTAACGATGGCAGGATCCAAAACTGAACCCGCCGCATCCATGACGTGACTTTTCGCCGAGTGGCAGACGCCTGACCATACAGCCACGACAACTTCCGCTCCCCCTCCCACCGGGCTCCTATTTAGCCCATCAAACTCTTCATAATTTACAAATCAGCAGAAAATTATCTCAAATGACAAGTCAATATTAATCTCAATTTATATAGAACGGGTGAAAAATTAATACTGTAAAATAAAGACAGTAGATATTTTTTGATGTTCAAAAATAAGGCAGATTCTGCTAGGATGGGAGGTAAATATTCCAATGAAATATGGCAGTGGGCTGGAACAATATTTGTGACGTCACCCTACAGCAACTACAGGCATCAATACAGCCACGGACGTTACGAATTAGAGCATGGAAAATGCATCTTTTGACAGAACCGGAAGTAAAAGTGTGTGCGCAGCACTTAGCGGCCCTTTGTCCTCGATTCTCTCGCCTCTTTCTCTCTTTATCTATCTTTCTCTCTCTCTCTGTCTCTCCACGTTTTTTCTCTGTCTCTCTATCTGCGTATCAGTTCAATATCTCGCCATGCCTTAATTTTGATGACATAATGGATCAAGGCAAACTACTAATTCTATAACCTTGCTCTTTCTCTCCTACTTTTACTTATTTCTTTCGTTAATTCTTTGTTCCAGTTTACTATTTTCACTTTTTTTGTTACTCATTTATTTACCTGCACTGTATGTACCTTTGTCTCTTTTTTTGTTTTCACTTTTTAATTTTCTGTTCTCTTTTTTTCCCTTGCGCTCTCTCCATCTTTCTAGGTTACTTTTTCTTTCTTGTTCTCTTTCTCTTTCTGTTCGTTTTTTTTAATTATTCTTTTTTCTTTCTTTCTTTCTCTGTGTATTGCTCAGTAATATATCTTTACATATAATGTACTTTTCATACACATTTCTATACTTATATATTGTTATTTTGGGAAGCATCTAATGAATAGATTGAAAAATTAAAAATAAATGGTTAAACGGAAGGGAAAAATGATAGAAAAAAAAAAGAAAAAAGAAAAAGAAAAGAAAAAAGAACAGTAGTCGTAAAACAAATGTTGACCTATTCTATCTTGTATCGGCTCAAGCTCGAGAGATAATCCGTCAATTTTTTCCTCCCGGTCCTAAGATAACAGGGCCGCATTTCTATCAACTATATGAAATAACTGGAACCCCTGCCTCTCTGTTTCTTTCTTTCTCTTTCTCTCCTTTTTTTTTTCTCTCTCTCTCTCTCTCGCTCTCACATCCTACCGTTCCCAGACAACAGAAGATGAGGATGCTGTTTTTCCAATCGATTAATGTATCGATCTGTGGAGAAGTGATTCACACGCGATGGAGCAATCAAAGGGCGGGGGAAGAAGAGGGGGAATTTCCGGAATCACTTTCACCTGCTCATTTCATATGGCCAACATTAAAAGACTCTTCGATCATTCAGATGTGAACGTGTTTCAAGTTTTCATACGGAGATAGGATAAGATAGGATAGGACAGGATAGGATAGGATAGGACAGGATAGGATAGGATAGGATAGGATGGGTAGGGCAGGGAGTGTAGGATAGGACTGAATAGGGTATGATAGGATAGGATAGAACAGGACAGGACAGGATAGGACAGGATAGGATAGGACATGACAGGATAGGACAGGATAGGATAGGACAGGACAGGATAGGATAGGGTATCGTAGGATAGGACAGGGTAAGGTAAGCTAGGATGGGACAGGATAGATAAAATAGATAAAATGGGATAAGATAAGATAAGGCCTGATAAAATAAGATAAACTTCAGTCTTCTTCGGAAGGAACTTTCGCACAAGGCGAGTAGAGACAATCAGAAATATACAGTAGTAGAAGAGAACCCACGGCCTTCGCCGGAGATTTTTAAAAATTAATGTCGAAAGGTCATAAAATGTATGGCAGGCATGCACACCTCGATGTTGGTGATTTGGATGATTAAACTGAAGGTTACTCAAACTCAAGAGAAAACGTGTTTGGTGTTTTTGAACGCGTCATTCTACGAGTATATCAAACGTATAATTCGGATCAAACACCCTCGCCATTTTAGGATGACGTCAAAGATAAGCTTTTTTTTTTTGTCTTATGTAAGTAGAAACGTAGATCTTTATACAAATCTTTATACAACAACGTTGTGTGCCAGATTTCATATGGATACATTCAACAGTTTTCGAGTCCATAAGCCTTTCACGGGTTTTGTTGCAGATTTATAGTATAGAAATTGGTATCACAGAGATCAACATAATGAATAAATATATTCAAGTGTTCTCAACGAGACAATTACGCGCTCAGGAAATACAATGTAAGTCTTGATAGTCGCTACATTCACGTTGGGGGGTTGTTGTGTTGTGTTTGGGTTTAACGACACATCAGCACAATCACGGCTATATTGTGTCAAACACACGGTAAAATACGTTTACATGTCAAAAAGAAGAGAGGAAAGAAAGCGGGACAGAAGACAGGAGCAAGGAGAGAGAGAAGAGATGACTCCCCTGGAATGTCGGGGATGGCACTCCATGGGAGACACCCCACCAATGGCGGGCTTACACCGCCTGCAGATGGGAGCAGAGAACCTATAAACCCCGGGCCCCCGACGGGTATCACGTTGGGGGTAGAGAAAAAGATAATTATTGGGAAAATGCACCAAAAATCAATGCAAATTTAGGAAGTAACTAGTTATGATGGAAATTTTGTAGATACAATATTTAAAAAAAAAAATATTTTTCAAGATGTAAGATAATGAAGTTTTATACTTTCAGAAATATCCAGGATAAAATTATAGTGAAAGAGACAGGAAATATCCTACGAAATAATAATATGGCATTGAAGCGGAACAGCAATTGTGACGTCACGCTATGTGATTGGTGCATACTGTAAAATTAGCGGCCCTGGGGGTCCAGACAATAGCGGGTATCGTGATCAGGGCTGAGAGGTGAGTAAATAGACTCCCGTCTGTGAGCAGGCGGTGTCGGAAGTCACGCTTGAGATGGTGCCCTGCATCGATCTGGCGGCGACACGGCAGAACAGGAAGGAAGGAAGGCAGGGCTGCGTTGCTACAAGGGGTTCTGTCCCCTGGAAGGTGCGAACGAAATGCAGTCTTTTGTATGTATTGCATTATGACCAGTTTCCAGGCTTTCACTTCACACACACGCAGACACACACACACACTCGCTCTCTCTCTCTTTCTCCCTTTCTCTCTTTGTTTGAATGATTACCATCCACAAATCGTTCAATACTAAACCTCATGCATTTCTCTTACCTCTTCTTCTTTACTTTCCTACGCTCCCCCCCCCCCCTTCCCACATTCCTATTTCTTGTTTCTCTGTTCTTGCTCTCTCTCTCTCTCTCACACACACACACATGCAGACCCATGTTCCGTCTGGGTCTGTTTCTCTTTCCTCTCTCTCTCTCTCTCTCTACCACTTACTTGCCTGCTCTTGCTCCCTCCCCCCTCCCCGCCCCCCTCGCCCCTCCCCTTCTCTTAATTGTATTCGCTGTCTGGGACAGTGGTATCTGTCAACAACAGTTTGGGTAAAATGTCAGAGTGACATATCAATCACTAGATTATTTCATCTCTCTCTCCTCTCTCTCTCTTTCTTTTTTTTTCCTTTTTCGTTTCTCTTTCTTTCTCTCTCATTTTATGTCTATGTGTCTGTTTGAATATTAACTGCCAAACTGACATCATATCTCTCTCTCTCTATCTCTCTGTGTAATATCTCCAGGCTGCGAATGCTGAAGCCAGGGCTAGGTAAACACAATGAACGAGCCAAGGAAGACTAGGAGGGGGCAGGGGTTGGTGGGTTAGGATGGGGATGAGGGGTGAGGGAGGGGGAGGGGGCAACCATAACTTCTCTGGTCCGCTGTTTCATCCCTCCCTCCCCCTTTCCACCCCAATGTCAGATCAAACTTATCAGTCTTTACCAGAGAGGTATTCCTGACCCACTGGTCCTCCACGAGTCTCTCTCTCTCTCTCCTTCTCTTTTGCTTCTTCGTTTCCCTCTCTCTTTCTCTCTGTTTATTTTTTGCCCTTTCTCGCCCTTTCTTTTTCCCGTTCTCTTTCACTCTCACCTTCTCTCTTTTTCCCTCTATATCTGTCTCTCCCGCTCTCTCTTTCTTATCTCTCTTTCCTCCCGCCCCTTTCCCTAGATTATCGATGTCCAATGCAGAAAAGAGCAAAATTTAATGCTTTTTGAAAAATCTTTATATTCTTTCATAATATGTGAACGGCTCAGCCCACAATGCCAATGTCCAGTGAAAATAGCACGAGCAACATAACAATGATAAAAATATTAATAATAATAATAATAACAATAGTAACAATAACAATAATAACAGCAGGTTTGCCCTCGTTATCTGATTCACAGATGTTCATATCATATTAAAAGCAACAGGAAGAAATTTTAATTAAGAAAGAAAGAATATGTCACAAGGAAGAATATTGTAACTTTCTGTTAGTTTCTTCTTTTCTTCCCGTCGGATAACTATAATATAACGGCTGTTACACTCACTGATGACGTCCACAACCAGACTCCGCCATAGGTCGCGGTCCCCTGCTGTCTTCTGTGACTCTGCCAAGCTGAGACCTGTCCACTCTTGGATGTTACAAGTCCGTCTTTTTCTAGACCTGCCTTTGCCTGCTTTTAGATTTTTACCATCCATTGTTCTTTACAGAATTGCTTTTGCCAGACTTTCGTTATTTTACATCTAACAAGGCCCGGCCCCATTTATCAGAATGAAAACGAATTCTAACTTTGAACCAAGACTTCATACGCTCGATGTCTAGGTTTTCTAGAAAGATTACACAGGTCACTCATATCAAGTCCCGCCAAAACAAGAAATTCATGACTTTCTAGGAATAAGTTACATTTCTTGGGGACGGGAAAAATCTGGGGTTAGGCCGGCACTGTTTATCAAACGTATCTGATAAGCCGCTGGTGAAATTCTGATTTCAAGAAAATAACTGGCATCACAATAGTTCGCTCCACCTTTGTCAGGAATGTCTAGATCTGAGCTTGACCTCGTTTATAAAACACGGGTTTCGGTGTTTTCCTAGTGCAAGAAAGAAAATCAGTGGCTTTGTTCTTTCTTGCTTTTCCTTCATGCAGCCAATAAAGACGTAGTATGAAAAGCGAAAAGCTGAAATAAGATATGTCTACGCCTCTAAGAACGAATTTCTGACATTTTTCTTTCAGGGAGATGAATTGTGCAAAATGAGTGCAAGGTTCTTACTGCAGAAGGGATATCGTACTGGGTAATTATTGTGGTTGTTCTTGTTGTTGTTCTTGTTGGTGTTGTTGGTGTTGTTGTTGGTGTTGTTGTTGTTGTTGTTATTGTTGTTCCTGTTGTTTGTTTGTTCTTTTATATGAAGAAAAAAAATATTGATATCCTGAAAGAAAACATGTTATAATATTAACTTTCTGAAGTGCAAAACTTATGGTGATGATATTGGATTAAGTTTTCTGATATTTGTTTTGTTTAGCTTTGTTGTTATCACCGAATTCTATGAGTATTTTTCTTTTTTTCTGAGCTAACCACCCCTATCGCGGCTGACATCTTTCATGTTGAAATTATCCGTTGTAATAGCCAGATCGTAGGGAAACTTCTACAATTTGACGCGATAACGTTCAAACTCATCTGCTCGAATTCTGGACACTGAGTAAATATTAAGATGTGATATGCCGCTCATAAATTCCTCGGGAAGAAAAAAAATATTCCAAGATTTTTCGCTCATATTACTTATACATGTACGATATCCTTTTCTTGGTTTTCAGCTCATCTCATCATTGACGTGGTCGACTACATTTTATTTTTCCATAGTGAAGCGGGCGAAACTTTCTTTTCCTTGTTCTTTTCTTTTTTTTTTTTTTTTGGTTTTATTTGGAGAGAGAGAGAGACAGAGACAGAGATAGAGACAGAGAGAGAGAGAGAGAGAGAGATGGGGGAAAAACGAACAAACAAACAGTGAACGGACGAAGAGGCACAGAGGGAAAATGAAACACTTCAGGTGAAAGAAAAAGGAATTCAGACAAAGGGGAGGAACAAAGCGAGCTCAAGAGAAAGAGGGAGGAGGAAGAAAGAAAGACAAATAGACCTCAAACTGGGAACAATGAGTGAACTATTTACTACCTACCTAAAGAAAACTTTTATTTTCAATCTTGAAAGAAATAATTTCATCTTAGGTGGAATGTTTTCTGTCTTCTTTCATCTTCCTACCCCACTTGACATTCCTGCAGTTGCGTAAGACTGGAGATGTCCGAATCCTTCATCAGATTCACCCTCTAATCCCCTCCGTCTCATAGCCTGTCAGAGTCGTCGGAAGAAATTAGACGGACATTATAGGCTGGTCACTATACAGTAGACAGGCCGCCATGTTGTAAATACCGGCGTCGCCAAGGTAATGGAGGGACAGGGGGCTTAACTCGGGTAGGACATGATACCATTCAGGGGAAACCAGCCAATATGCACGAACGCCCTGGAGAAATTGACCCCATGAATGAGCTATGATATGATCGTGTCAGTTCTATCCTCTCTCTTTTCTGTCTCTGTCTTTGTCTCTCTCTTCTCCCTCTCTTCTCTCTTTGTGGGTGGTTAGAAAGACAAACAGAATCACAGACAGGCAGCTAGATAGCTAGATAGCTAGATGGCTAGATAGATAGATAGATAGCTAGATAGATAGATAGATAGATAGATAGATAGATAGATAGATAGATAGATAGATAG
>JBCEWB010080364.1:0-12875 GCA_039654565.1 Peronia peronii | reverse complement strand
ACGATTAATGGCCTTGCAGCACGAAACCGCAGCCCGAACTAAAAGTCACAATTTCGGGGGTTTTGTGACGCCGTGCTGAGATCGCCGCCTAAGGTTTAGGGCGACAAAAACCGACACTTGGCCCACAGTTGGTTCAGACCAACAGAAACTGACAAACACCCCTTTTTTTGGTGGGCTGTCATTGGTCGATAAAATGACGTTCATGATCTAATAATAGAAAGGAATCTCATTGATGAATCAAATGAGGTTTCCGTGATACCTAAGGTGTGTTAGCCCGTGTTTTGAGGCAGCTACACCGCGTGATGTACGGCGCTTTGGTCAGCGGCACAAGATCGTTCCTTCTGCCTCGATCTGCTTTAATTGCGCTCATTCACTCTTTTTTGAGCTCGTTTTGCTGGAGTCTAAGAAAGTGACACAGTGTGTAATTAGGAATCAGGCATTGATACTGAAGTAGATCTAGATTTGGATGATGGGCAAAATGCCAGTAAACCTTACATATATAATACACATAAGATCTATCGTGAACTGAGATGCGATGTAGCCTAGATCTAGACCCGGATCAATGTGGTTCAGCTTTTAATCAAGCCGGAGATCTAAGTCAAATGCCTTGAGTAAGAAAGCATAGTCAAGCAGATACTTATTAGATAAAAATGAAAGTTGTTTATTCCTACTATTTTACTCTTCAAAAGCTTATAATATTTAACCCTATGAATCCTGACCCCCTGAGCCTTATATGACGGTGCACCTGGGCTCCTGAGCTTAGATCTACGATCTTGGGTGTCCCTGCTTTCTTCATCTCTCGAAGTAAATCTAGATCTAGAGCTATCACTTTCACTATCATTCACTGATTCTAAGTCACTGTCTGGATAATTTACGGTGAAATGAGTCTCATTATCATCAGAATCACCTTGCAGAAGGCAAATCCCAGTGTTTGTCAGAATCACGAGAGGTTGACGGTTGAGGTACACTCTGTTTCATAATGAAAATTGTAACTCAAACAATCAACACACTATGTCCATGGGGGCTGCCATGTCATCTTTAGAAGGAAGTCTAAGGCACTTGATGTCATAGTATTAATCTCATTGATTGGTTAGGAATAAAACTACACCACATGCCATGACATCAATGCGCAAAACGACGTAGAGCGTGCACTCGGTATATAGTCAAGTATGGCACCACGATACGCAGGTCGCGCTCGGGGTCATGGAGTTAATATCCTCTTTTTTTATTTGTTTCTTTCTCTCCTTCCTCTCTCTCTCTCTCAGTCGCTCGGTTTCAGCTTTTTTTAATAGTGCATTGAGTATTTTTACTATAGATGGTTGATAATAATGACAGCTTTTGTCTTAACTTTTCAATCTTGTGGCCCAGAGAGAGCTACTCTTCAGCCTATTGCAAATCTCCTTAACCGCTTCAGTGCTTCGCCTGGAACCACTCCAGGCGAAATATGCGCGCAATGTGCCTATAGCCCAGAATCATTCTGGGCCTATGATGATGGCCAATTTTAAGGATATTATCAGGATATCTGAGAATGTGTATTATCTTGAGCGACTTCCCTTGCTATTTTCACATGTTTTGAAGCATTGGTTGTGTAGGGGCGGTTGTTTCAGGTTGGAAATTTGTGGAATTTGTGCATACTTTCTGATTAGTGCTTACGTGACATGGCAAGTAAAGGGAAAACACCAGAAGTGTTTGATGAGATTCTGAACAATCTTGATAGTGATGATGAAGGTCTTGTTAGTGACTCTGATGATAACAAAGTTAGCTCGGCTGGATCTAGATCTAGTTTTCACTGTATTCAGCATTTATTGTTTGTAATCACTAACTTAAGTTCTGACGACTAACAGAATCACTTGAACATACACCTAGGATTCATTTCTCTTTTTTTTTTTTTTTTTCCAGTACATAAATATGAGTCAACAAATGTTAAAATAGATTTTAGAGGGATTAGAGGAGCATAAGAATAGTTACGCAAAATTAAAAGGATACTGTGCATGTCAGAAATTATAGAGAATTTGGTGCATCCAATCTGATTGTGGACAAAGTAGAGAAAATGTCCTTGGCACAGGACATTCCTAGCTGGAAATACTGAAGGCATTAGTGCACAAGAACATTTCAGTGCTTTGTTAGGTTTTGAAAATTTCTTTTTTCCATATTTAAATCTACTCATGCCAACAATAGTAATAAGTATGTTTTATACATTAAAATTGTGTATTATTCCTATGGAAAATTGATATTCGGGTCTGGAAAAAAGATTGAACAAGTTGAAATCCATTGTTAAAGAGTGTACAATTTCTGGCTTAAGGTTAGATATTGCATATATTTTTGTATCAGAACTTTGATGATAAAGTGACATTTTGTGTCATTGTAGTGAAGTCTTAATTGTGAATAGGACAGTAATTTTGTTTGGAAATTTTTACTTTTGCAGGTATCAGGAATCCTTTCATGGTGTGAATTTGACAACATTACGAGCAGCTGCTGTGCAGGAATATTTTAAGCAGCCCATTGTTGTAAGATTTATTTGTTATTTTTGCTGATCTTATAATGTTTATTGGCTGTCATGTGGGCTCTGGGAATGATAATAACCGTCATTGATAGTCATAAATCTACAGAATGTCAATATGTTAATGGTAAATGTCCATGAACTCTGCGACACACCAGTTTGTAATCTTGTCTTTACTACTTCAAAAATCAGTCAAATCTCTCTGTGATTTTTTAAATTCTTTCTTTCTTCCTTTTTTTTTTTTCTGTAAAGTGATCAGGTATGGTATACTATCACATTCAGTATTGAAGACTAGAGGACAACATAAAGAGAGAATCTTTGTCATTTTATTGTAGTAGCAAAGGTCAAATGGATTGCCTTCCCATTGTCATAGTCAATTCCTCCAGCATTCCTTTGCTGGTAGAGGAAGCTGTATAAGGCAAATCTTCAAATTCTCCAGCTCATAACACAGGGGCTGTCATCTGTCATATCTCATGTGTCATGTGAAGAAAGCATATTATAAGCCCCTCCCCTACTCACAAGGTTCTCCTTGCCAATTCTTAATCTTACTGTGAGTAGTGGGACCGGCTCAACCTTCTTCCCACTGACCAGGAGTCGATGTGATCTTATCAGTTTTATGTTGGTACCTTGGGTTTGCAACACATAAAGTGTACTTTGTCTTGTCTCTCATCCCCAGGACACATTTGACATTCGCATCTGCCTAGCTAAATCGAACAAATATGTTATAGACTTTCAGTCAGCAGATGAAACAGATCTTCATGTGATGGACATCCCTCTGACCTTTACCATGATGCAGTCTGGCATGGTGCATGGGCTGGCCTTCTGGTTTGATTGTGGCTTTTTAGGATCAGAGTAAGTTGTGGTTTTGTCAGCTTAACCTGTGATAGATTGACTGTCCCAGCCCAGTGTGTACAGAACCTAGATTTTGGAGTTGTCCGTCACTGTTCGTGGCTGTCAAACTTCTGACTTTTCGTTTTACTAGACAGAATTTTTGGCTGTCCCATACCACGGACATGTGATACATGATCAGCGTCCGGCAGCCATCAGTTCACCATCTCAGATGATGACATAAAAATTGATTCCAATGTCATACATGCCTGGGATAATAAAAACCACAAGTGAAGCGTGAGCAGTTTACACACTTGTCTGAATGTAATGTAGTACAGCACTCTGCGTTTCGATAATGGTCATGGCTGTTCACCACCATTCCTTTAGTTTCCTGCTGACCTGCCAAGCCGACTGGGGTCAAAGGGTCAGTCATGCCACAGTGCCCGCGCAAGTGATAGCAAACCAGCGTGGTAAAAGTTTATGCTTTTTGAAAAGGATTATGACATGGACAGAATTGCTCTCCATCAGAAATAAGATAATCAATGAAAAGATCAAATCTTTGACTTTATACTGTTATGTTCATATATGTGTACAGAACGTCATCTGCAGCTGTATTACATAGTCAGAGTTGACACAAATTGGCAGTGTTATATCTAGACGTGGGGTCTTAAATGGATAATATTCATCAGTTCAGTAAACAGAATTCTCGAGAAATTTAATATTTATAAAGTAAAAACATTACTCTTTCAATCCTCTCAATGTGGGAATGGCCACAGCTTTATGGCGTGTCAGATGTAAACTGCATTTATGCGGGGCCATCCGAAGTGGGCAGGACTGCATCAAATGAGTACTGGTAGATGAAGTAATATATAATCTCAGTAGTGTAAGGACAAAATCCAACATAACTCAGCTTCTAGGACTAACTTGAAAGCCGGTACTGCAGTGAGAACGTGCAGCTAACACGGCAGCAGGCTGCCAACCAACCGTTCACTTTTGTGACCGAGCATGAGGCGACCGAAATCGGCGATGTAAGCAATCATAAAATTTGTTTTGTTATAGCCGAATTTGTGGCACTTGTTTTTGATATTTAGAGGACGCTGAACGTCATGGTGCGCTCAGTTTCATAGATCCAGGGATGTTTTCATTTGAAAATGAAACTTTACCGCATAATTTTTCAAAAACTGCCCATCTTGTTTTTACCAAACTTTATTTGTTTGTGGTTGGAGCATCACATGCTATATGAGCTAAGAATTATTTCATTTGATTCAATCCCACGCCTTCTGATGTTTTCCCAAACCTCGGAATTGTCTCATATTTCAGACCCCTGTTATCGGTTTTGGAGGCACTCGCTGGTAATGCTCTCAAAATCTTTTGAAAATTACATAGCTACAAGAAAAATATCTTTTCATGCTTTAATTATGACATCAATATAAATTGATGAGAACTAGCAGTAATGTCTGCAGACTGAGACTGCTAGTGTTGATCTAGTCAAGTAGATCTATAAATACGATAGCCATAGTATTGAGAAAGGGCTGGGAGCAGAGAAGAAGAAAAATAAAACTTTTTTATTTTGAGATCTAAAATCAATGTTCTATATTAGATGGGGATATTACATTTGAGAGAAGGCTCAGTTTATTTTCAGTGGTTAATGGAGATCTAGAATGCGGCAGGATGACTGTATGGCAATTACACTCTAGTTGTGTTACGTAACTTATTTAAAATATTATTCATTTCTTTTAGGTTCCCAAGAAATGGAGACATAGATTATAAGTAAATTCATAGATAGAATTCTCATTGTTAAAACAGAAATGTTGGTGTATCATGTGTGAAAATCGGATAATTAGAAGAGCAAATATGAAACAAAATTGTATTCTTACACTGTTCATCTGGGCGAAAGTATCACTGATTTTACCCTTTGAGAGGTACATAATGATAAATAAATAATTTCTTGGGGGTTTCAAACAATTATCATATTGAGAGTATGATTTTGTGCATCAAGTTAAACAAAATGCTCTAAAACTTTTGCAGATATATTGATTATTAACAAATTTACAATTCAAAATGTGTTTTTGTCCCAAGACTGTCGCAGAATGCAGTGGTAAAAAATGGCTGGTTTCAAGGTGAAATTAAATATAAAAAAATTAATGTCTTAGGAACTAGGATGTTGAAACAATTTAAAAAGCATGATCATCAGAAGTTCAAGCTTTATCTTTTGAGGCTATTTTCATTGTCATACATAATCTTTGAAATTTTCATCGTAGTGCCTATTTAAAACGACCTTTACACAGTTGAACTATGAAAATACTGATTTGTTGAAATCAAACTTGAGAAATTTTGATCTGCCCACAAAAGGGATTTTGATAAAAAATGATATCAATTTGTATTGATTTTAGAGTCAGTACTATGTAGTTATAAATAATTTTGTGCGAAACAATCCAAGTGAACCCATGAACAAAACTAATATAGTTGAACACATGGAAAACACAAAAATCTCAAGGTGGTCACAAAACTGTAGATACTGCAGACTAATGGGACAAAAAAAAAAGGGCGATATTACAGCAGGGATCGACCAGTAGTGGGGAAATTGATACAGGTGCAGATCAGAGGGGAATCCCTCTGGGCTGTCACTTCAACTGCTGATTTGACTGTGGTGGCTGGCAACTAAAAGAACACTCTGAGGCTGATTTGAATAGCTGTGCATAGACCTAGTTTAGAAATCGGTCAGTTATGCATCATTCCTAAATCAGCACTTGACAATCCCCTCTCTAAAATCAAATTCTTATGAGTATGGTAGAAGACATATATGCAAGAGGAGGCTTTTGTGTTTTTTCTCTCACATTTGATCCAGAGTGGGATGTAAAGTTAGGTTTTACTATACAGGCTGTCCAAACGGCTGGTTCCTAAACATCACAATACCTAGTGTTTTGTCATATTTTAATTATCATCAAAGAAGCAGTTACAGTTTTATTTGGTAGACTTGCCATTAGATTCCAATGTCTGGAAGACTGGCTGTATAACATCCCTTCAGATGGAGTTGGGGGCTAAGAAGAAGAAGTAGGCCTATGTTTGTGTATTAACCAGTGTTGTTTTACATTGTTGTGCCCATTGTTGGCAGTAGCAGGGAATTAGTCTGCACACCTTTTTGGGGTTTGTTTTTTGGGTGGTTTATGCATGTTTCTATGAACACACATACATACTGCAGTTATGGTAGAATTTTTGGCTGGTCTAGTAGTAGGGTTTTTTTAAACTTGTAGTTCCCTGGGCATACTGCAATGGAAACATAGCAAGCTTAGGGCTTTTCAGTGTGATATAATTGAGGGATGTCATACTTCAAACTTTCCAGTCGTTGCTGACTTTATTTTTGCCTGATCTGCCTGTGGATTTTTTTTTTTCCTGCAATATGTTTCCGATGACCAACTTGAAAATGGAAGCCGTGATACTTTCAGGCATGCTCTCTGCTAGGGCTGATTTGATGATCATTTGCTGCCTCATTTAGATCTTGCACACAAAGTTTACAGCATCGTGTTTCTCAGACCTGATGTCAACATTGCACAGTGAAGTGATCACGTGGGCGTGTTGATTGAAAGTCAGTGAAAGAAAAATAAATGACGATGCCATGGTCTGAGAGGGGACTGAAGGAAGACGGATGCAAGTTTAGATGCAGCCAAGAGCACTGCAGTCCCATTAGAAAAATGATGGTTTCACCACATTGACTGTGTGCTCCTTCCTTGTATTTTTTAAAATAATAAAAACCCAGTGCCAACCGACATTCCAGTGGGGACTAGCACCAGTTAAGATGTTAAGATAACACTAGTGGAAGGCTTATTGTACATGACTTGAAGTATGCAACTGGAATGTGTGGACTGACTCCATAACATTTTTTTTTACTTTTTCATGAAAACAGTTTGACATTCTTGATAACTGGACAGCTTCTAATGAATCTGATCAAAATTAGGAAGCACAGCATTTTCTGACTTTTTGTGCCAACAGTTTGACATCTGTGGAATATAATTGATGGTTTTATTATCTATTTCTGTGTATAGAAATGTTCTGAAATACAAGACAGACTCTCTGACTGAATCATCCTATAACATGTAAAAGAAATCAAAACAATGGAAAATGACACATGATTTCGAACGTCAAGTTTTCGAGCCCACTCAGCTCACAACTGAGATTGTTTATTGTATCTCTGCCTTGATTTTAAATCACTTTTTCGCTTGTTGTGTGAAACATCCGAAAATTTAGAAAAATTCACCGTGTCATGAAAATCTTTTTCTTGTATTGTGATAATTTTTTCATAGTTTTTGGCACCATATGTTTCAAATAACAAGAGAAAAAGTAACTTCTTCGTTCTTTACAATGTTTGTCCTACACCACTTGTACTTGGCAAAGGGAAGCAACCCAGCAGACTGAAAAAATGGCTCATTTTTTTTTCTTATAATGAAAACTGTTCCTAATCTGATGGCATTTCTCTCACAGCTATTCAGTGTGGTTGAGTACAGCCCCAACAGAACCGCTGACCCACTGGTATCAAGTCCGCTGCTTAGTTCAAACCCCAGTGCTGGTGAAACAAGGCCAGACGCTGACAGGTCGGGTCAAACTGACCAGTAACACCAGGTAAGTCGACATGTCAGCCAAATTGACAGTGAATATCCGAGTTTTTTGCTTTCACACTGCATTTTGACTTTTCTCCATTCATTTGCAGAAAGTAATTCCATCTTTGCTGGGGTGTCATTGTTACCATCAACTTTCCCTGTCAGATAAAGTAAGGCTGGCTATTCAAGCTGGTGCTAGGGGATGTGGGATCAGTCATTGGAAGACAACAGATGCTCCCACAAAGCATTGCTAGATTAGAGTTAGCTGTGTCTTTGTGCCTCATTCCATGGGTTTGAAGGGGAAAAATGGGGTGAGTGTTTGTCTCATCAAATGCTGGCTGGTCATTGTCTGTTTGAAGAGCCTGAGCTGTCCACTGACTGGAGGCCTGAACGCTTGGCTTGGTCTACTTGGCTATTTCCAAGCTCTCAGTAACACAGGCTGGCTCTGTCACTGTCTCTGTGTGTGTTGCCTGTGTCAGTTGCCAAATTTAGGCCATTCGATTTAAATCGGAAAAAGAGCAGACTTGAGAACTTGGTGAAACCTTTACTAGAAAAGGATGAAGTTGATACATCTCCAGGTTAAATGCAATTTTTGTTTTTTTTTTTGTTCAGTGAGAACTATCAGTATGCAAAAGTTGAAATCTGTGCTTAGTGATAGGAAGACCTTTAGGCTATGTTAGTCAGACTCAAAAAGATATGGAAAGAAAATAAAAATGAGTTGTATGTATGATTTGAAAGGCACTGTCGAATGAAACAGTGTCAATTTTCCTGAAAGGTTAGAAACAACTTATGTTCAAGTGACTTTTTTTTTTTTTTTTTTTTTTAAAGCAAAGGCCCCCCTCCCCCCCTTTTTTTTTCTGTCCTACGAAGGAACAGACAGTAGATTGGTTGTGCTACTTCCGATCTTAGATTTTTATCTGACATAGCCATTTGTTTGTTTATTTTTTTTGTTTGTTTGTTTATTTTTTAACTACTTTCTTAGATGAGTGCTGGAAGTGATTGAAGAGAGGATCTTACAGAGAGAAATGTATCTCAGTATTCTCTTTCCTCCTTCCCCCTCCCTCACCTTTCCTCAATTTCTGTTTCCTCTCCAGGCAAAGCTATGATGTGGATATAGAATTAAACATCCCTGGCACAACTAACAAATCAGTCAACTGCCTTGACTTGAAGAATCCATTTTTCCGCTACACTGGCACAGCACCAGCAGCGCCCCCTGGGAGCAGCCAGACCTCAGCCACAGATTCTTACTGGAACAATTTGCTGGCTTCTGGAGACAGTAAGCACTGGCTTCTTCATGTAATCACATCACACTGCTGGCTTCACATGTCACCTCACGTCATGTCACACCCTTCTCACATCATATCATATCACGTTGCCAGTTCCACTATAGCATATCACATCACGTTGCTTTAAACCATCCCCCAATGGTCTCCACCTAAAAGTCTATTGGCCAGGACAGGAAAAGAGTTTATAACTTTGGAATATGAGGCATTCTCAAAAGTTGTCCATCTAAATGGGGACAATGGTAGTGAAATTTCAGAAAGGCTTAAAGTAAACAAATGCACCACGCATTGAAATTTTATCAACTAAAGAAGGCTACAGAACAAAGAATAAAGCTCGGAGAGAGTGGTTTTTTTTTGTTGACAGAGAAGCCAATTTTCCATACAATTACAGAATTCCATAAAAGAAAACAAAGTCTGTAAAATCTCCGTAAAATACCATGTCATTGTTTATGGAACGGAGTTACCCAAGCGGATGACAGAATGCAAATAAATTATGTTACGGAAGAACGTGAACTCTTTTGCCTCAACCCAAGGACCCGTATAATGATAGAACTGCTCATGCAGTCTCAAACAACAGCATTTGTTGGGCGTGCCAGCTTGATGTCTAGCCTACTTACGCTTAGTGGAGGGGACCCCTCAGTTCGATTTGGCTGACGATACGCAAACATTTAGTTGATTTAGGGATTTCATGTTGTACCGGATTGTTAACAAAAGCAAGACATGGATGAGCACGTTATTGATGATGTTGAAAGCGATGAATGAGTGAACGTCAAAGAAATAGACAGATCTCTGAATGTTTGGATGAAAAAGATGCAAATAGTGAATTCATCATTCAAAACCTGAAGGAGTCCAGAATTGCACTTACTGTGTCACCTGTCAGGCCAGAGCCCATTCTAGATCCAATAAGAAAAATTCTCTCATTAGCCACTCTAAGAAAATTGATCGCAGCAAAATCAAAAAGGCCTTACTTAACAGATGCCACAATCTTTGCCAACCTCTCTAACTGCCACAAGGAGCACGGAATCCTGCCTTGAAGAAATGCCCCAGCATGCATGCAAAGTTATTCAATTAAATCTGTATGCACTTAATCTCCATGCCAGCTTTTCAAATCTTTTAAAGTGTTATAATTATGCTTTGACTGTTTGAAGAAATCATCATATTTCTATTCTGTATGTAATTTGATTTCAAATGCACACTCAGTAACCAGCACAGGTAATGTGCACGGCTTATAGCCTGAGGGTTGACCTCTCAGCTTTGGTCAAACTGGCCATTAACTCTATGCTGTGCTAGGGACACTGCCACATCTTATGTGGACCAAGCTTCACAACCTTGTAACTTTGCTTTTTTCTTGCATGCCAAAATGAGCAAACAGTCACACATCTCCCACGTTCTCATTCTTTTCCCTTGATAGTCTTATCACCATAGATATCTATAGCCTCCCTCCCATACGATCCCCTCCCTCCTCCCCATTTTTAGATCTGGTATTGCTGATAGATAGATGAAGGATTCTGTTTTGGTGTGGAGAGAACTTATGCTGAGAGAGCTTATCCTGCACATTCAGAACTCATGTCTTCTCACTTTCAGGTGCCCAGCAACAACAGACGTACGTCAATGGCTTTGTGAATGGCATAGTAGACGTTGGTCAAGTTCTGGTACAGCAGCAGCCCCAGCTGGTCCAGCAGCAGCAGGGAGTGGTGCAGGGCAATCTGATTGCAATGTGTAAGTGACTCCAGTCCACTCTAAGCATTTGCTTGTCCTCATTGTACACCCTACAGTCGGTGCTGCTAGTCAGTCATCTTGATGATAGATATTACATTAAATAAGGTCAGCTCATGTCTTTGGTTTGTGAATTTGCTCTGTTTGCTGGTGGAGTTTCTTTTGTGCAAATGCCAAATGTTTTTGCCTGTGTTGGACATTTGATTTTATGGAGACGACTTCTGTCTGGCATGGACCCTTGCAGTTTTCTCAAAGGTACATTTGAGCCATTCTCAACAGATTGATTGTTGCTGTACTACCGACACAACCTAACCTTAAAAAAAAAAAAAAGAAAAAGAAAAAAATTCAAATTTGATATTTTCGTGGCCTACTATAAAGATTCCTTGGACACATATGAAGTGACAGAGGTGCACAATCTTAGCAGTAGGCCTAGACTTCAAATTTTATGTCCAGTTTGTCATACTTTCCCAGGGTCTCTCTCGATACTCTCGGGCGGCAAAAACTTTGACTTGAGATCCCAAATTACGACATTAGATAGTGGCACAGGGCTTCTGTTTCGAATATGAAGATTATTTTTATCAAATGTTATGTGAATTTTTTGGTTGAAATTTGATTATTTTTGGTGGTATCGTGGCAGTGAGAGGGTTCCTCAGGTGCACCCCCCTCTCGGAATGCGCCGCCAGTCAGGCCCACACGTGGTGGGTCGGTAACTACTCTGGAAATCCGGAGGGGGGGGGGGGGGGTTGGAGAAGTTGATTGAGGTGCGACTTTGGCACGTGTCCTCAGGCAGACTGAGCACTGGGCAGGCAGAAGGGGATGGCGGCAAAGGCCAACGACAAAATGCAAAGTCTGACATGCAAAATGCGACATTCGAGTCTCCCGATATGGCACCGCCCCTCCGAGGCACGCCGAAAGAGACCGATCCCCAGAACGAAACAAAACAGGGATGTGAAACTTCCGACTTGAGTCATAATTCCAACTTTCTTGGTCGCCACCAACTTTCCTACTTTTGACCACTCAACTGCTGACCTTTGCTGAGTACGCAAGGCAATCACAGCTTTATAATAAGTTGCAATATAAGTCCCATACGATAACAGTCAAACCGGAAGTACAAAAGAGTTTTGCGCATGCTTAGGACGCAGGTCTTTCTGCTGTTTGGCACCTGTTTGAAGATCGAGATTGAAATTTGTAGCTCTTAATTCCTCACCGACCACGTGCAGTCGAGTGTTCGCGTGAGAGTAGTTGATGGAAACTCAGCGTACCAGAGTGCCAGCAACAACAAATAATGTGACCTAGAAAGACTAATGTAAGAGGGCAGCTGTTTGTGTTCAAGATCTAGAAAATACATCCAGTAGATCCATCTAGTCTAGATCTAGTTACACTCGGTGATTATGATGACAGCACTGCTTAAATTAGGATCTTTTCAGTTCTTGGAATTTGGCCCTCCACTAGTATAATTTGATAGTTCCATCCCAGGATCTTGTGAAAGCTTGCAGATCACCACAATGCAAAATTTCTCCAAGTATGAAAAGCCAAGATTTTGTTAGAAGTTGTCTTCTGTAACTGAACAGTGCCAGACTGCTGTGATAAAATATTGGGGGGGAGGGTTGGGGGGAGCTGGCGACGGTGGCAAAATTTTCCAACTTCTTTGTGAAAACAGTTTGACATCCCTATGGTATTTCTTTACGCCATTGGTGGATAGATCTTGGAAGTGATCCATTTTTACACAGGAAACCATTTTCCAACCATCAGATATTGCAGGGGCTGTTTTATATACGACCCATTGCCAAAACGTGGGACTTAAAATAGGGTCATAGAGGTGCTAAATTCAGATGTCACCAAACAATTTCATTTTTGGCACATATGAGTACTATCATTACCTGCATAGTTTCACCAAGTGCAAGACCTGCAAGATGCTTGGTTGTAACGATATTGTACTGTAAGTTACGAACA
>JBCEWB010080353.1:0-12875 GCA_039654565.1 Peronia peronii | reverse complement strand
GGGCAACATCAAAGGATATGAGCAACAACAAATTCATGAATGCCTCAAATGAGAGAGATGGATGGAGAGCCATAGCCATCAATGCCTGTTCCAGGCAGGACACCACATGATGATGATATATAAGTGATTAATACCTACATGATTCTTGTTTAGAATTTAATAATAAACAACATATCTACTTACATAATTATGTACAAGCTTTGTGTGTGATGTGAATATATATGTAAGGATGTTTCATTGCAGAGTTCATATTCTTATATAATTATTTTTGTGTTGTGTAACTTATAATCACAAAAAAAAGAAATGAACACAAACCTTTATTTTCTTTCTTGAGTCCCTCCACCTCTTCATGTAAGGAATGTAAAACATCAGAGTGCTGCTGCCTTAGGAACAATAAACTTCTCTCCAGATACTGAATTCTCTGAGATGGATTCATTTCTGTAACACTCAACATCTCTTCCTCCCCAACACTATCTTTCATACCACCACTAAGATCCATATTCAGCTTATAATCTTTCACAAAAGGTTTTGGATAACGAGCCTGAAATCAAAGGGCGAGAAATTAATTAGATTGTTACAGTTACATCCAACTTTTTAGGTAATGTATGTTTAACTTCTTATGAGTAACTAAAATTAAAATGCAGTTAGTTCTGGATCCTGTACAGCAGAAAAAAAAAAGTTAATTTTCATCACAACATTGAAAACCCTTTCTTGTGAATTTCAGAAATATTTCGTTGTAATTTATGGCTGATTTCTTCAGAAATTGACTCCAAACACCTCAGTGAATAATAGCAAAGACTAAAGACTTCCATGAAACATAAGACCATCCATATTATCAAGAATGTTATAGATAATCAATTCAAGTACAATGTATGTCATCATTTTCCCCTCATGGTATTGCCTAGGAAATCAATAATTTGTTTATATGATCAGCCTCAGATAAATTTCATACATATATTCATCTTGAAAAGCTTGACAAAAAATTTCCTTCAACATATTTTTAGAATATTACACTACAGCTTTTCATCTGGCAATCACGAACATTATTATGAATTTCCTTACCTTATCGAGAGCATTTACACGAGACCACTGAGGTAGAGCATTCAAAGGGGGCAGTGGGTTATTCATGGCTGACAGGTCAAGAATCCGATCTTGAACCAGGCCCTGTCTGATCATTCTTGACCTGCAATAGGCCAAGGGGTCATTGCTGTGTTTCTGCCAATTTCCTCGTTAGTCCTGAATGTCAGAAACACAATTGTTATTTTGTTAGTGAATTTAGAAAGTGTACAACATGTTAATGGGTAAATAACAAATAAAGAGGTGATAATTAGTTCTTATATACAGATTTTTTAAACCTAAATACTCACAAGGTAATAATTGCAAGGTTGAATATTGAATAATCAAGAAGAAATACAATAGCAATAAATAGTTAAATGGAACATTTCCTTAAGTATGAGAGGAGATTTCAGGAGAAATCTTGCAATCTATTTTACAATGGAGTCCAAATAATTCAAACTCTTCTAAATCGAATTTCTGCTTAATTCGAATATTCCTGGAAGTTAGGTTATTTTCTCTTCTATGTCCTTAGTAAAAATAATCTTTGTAAATTAAACTAAGTCAGCCCCGCTCCTCATGATTCGAATTCGGAAATTCGAAGTTTTCACAGCACTGACGTGAAAATCCGAAATTTACTTGTTGAATGGCCTGTATTGTTTCACCCACCCACCCACTCTGCACCACCCCCTTGTTCCTCAAAACATGCGTTGACATCTAGATCTTTGACTGTTTCAAAAAAGAACGATGCGCTATCGATCGATATATGACATCATCGCACCACATTGTTTATGCAAAGGACAAAGATTGATTATAATCAGACACATAGGCCTAGTATGACCGATCCACGAAACAAACTCCGCCTCAGGAGACTGACCATCGGTTTCAAAACAGCCATGAATAAACACTATGTCCGAACAATGGGTAGGCCTAATAATAGCTCCATGGGCCGACCACACCTGACACTGCGCTCTCTATTCCGCAACCCATTGTTGCTGTCTTCGACTAGATCTAGCTCGAGGCTAGCGAAACACACCAGTGACTGTCAATTCTCCTTGAAACGGTGTGATCATTCCGACCTGCAAGTTAGATCTACACTGTAGTTTGTAGATCTACACTTTGCGTTCTTTAGATCTAGACCCAATCCCTTTAAATTTAAATATCAAGATCAGCCCGTTGAAGAGAAACCCTCTCACTATGGAGATGAAAATATACGTGTTGACCAGAAACACAGACAAACTAAAAGATGTAGATCTAGCTAAAATTTAGAGCAAGCCTAAAGTCTTGTAGTTTTAACATCAAGGGAAGTAACTATGTGCGATTTCATTTGACCATAATGTAATTCAAACTTGCTTAATTCGAAGTCAATTCTTTTTCCCTTCCACTTCGAATTCAGAGGATTCTATTGTATAAGCATGAGTTAAAGTGCAAGTCAGAATGCAATATCAGACTTCACTTTACTCGTCCTGATGCAAAACTACTATAGCTGGCGACAGTATATCCCTATATGATTTCATTTCATTACAACAACACATTCAATTTAAATATTATTTTTCTACCATCATCATCTTTCTTATTTCTGTGCTGATTAGCTGCACTATACATAGAATGGATGATACTGCTTTTTTTATCATGTTACAAAACAAAACAGACTGAAATCAAGATGACACATTATGAGGTTATTTGTTACATAAGACAGATTTTTTACTCTCACACACAACAGCAGAATCAATATTGTGTTTCATGTTTCACACAGCTATATGTGGTGATTAAATGCCATGGCAATAGTGTTTCAAGACAGTTGATAATCAAAGTGAATAAGGTTGAGATACACAAAATAAAATTACTGCTGTCATCAGATGGTTTTTCTGTATGGGCATAAAAAATATGAATCAAGATTTTGTTCATAAAATCCTGCTGTAAAAGAATGGTATTCCATTATCATATTATTAGCTATCTTTCTCCTATGTACAGCACAAGAAATGATTAAATACTGAAACACAGTTGTGCATTTCATTCAGTTCTTTCTTTCTACACTGATGCTATGAAGAACACATGCCTTTTGAAGTGTCATAAAATTGTGCAACTCCATTATAATTATTGACGCTATTCAAGAAAGACATTTTCAAAGAATAATTTATGTGCAAATCAATCATTTCTATCGACTTCCTCACAGTAAGAATCGGTTATTTGAACAAAGGCAATGGCCACAAAATATATATATTGATCCACGATCTGTACCCTTCTTCCTTTATTACGAGAAATCCTGATGCTGCGGGTTTAGAGTTTAGAACAATTTGGATTCTTCACACTTCACATGTTTATGTTCACTTGAAATTCTCGTTCAGATCTTTTCACAACAATACAGATCTCCTGTTTCACTGATTCGTCCCTGATTGTTGAGATAGCGTTTTCTCTGAAACAGCAAAGGCTTCTGATGCTCTCCCCGTGTCAACAAATTCACACTTCAGTGAATTCCTCATTGTCAAGCTCGCCTAATCGTGGCCTGTTACCAACGTAGATAAACAAAAGCCGAAACTATTAAGTTTCGTATGAAATTCAGGAGTACATTGCTAGTCTAAATTCATCTAAACACACTTTTAATTGATACTTCTCGTCTCCCAATAATGCCCCGCTTTCTAATGCCTACCTAAATCAATGCTAAGCAAACATTCCCTGGTCGACTGGTTTGGTCGTCAATGACTCTATCCACCATTATGTATAAAGGGACACCACTCAACATTCTTTACTCACTTCCGGTGTGTACAATTCAAGTTACTACTTGTAGCATGAGGATATATTGATGAAGGAACTTTCATGAAATCAATCTTTTCAGCAATGGTTAGGGAATTAGAAAGATACTGCGTTATCTTATCATTTGAATGATGTTTTATTAGACTTTTCTAATGACACGATTGGCCTTTTTTTCCATTGGAAAAAAAATAATTTTGAGATTGAACATCATCATCATTTAATAGGTCTAGATCTAGACTCTAGATCTAAATCTAGTGTAGTAAAAGTAGTAGTAGTAGTAGATCTAGACTAATTATATAGATTCTTGGTCTTAGATAACAGGCGTTATGATTTTAACAGACGTCATCAATAAAAATTTGAACAAAATTTTTCCAATTTCTTTTCGTGTTTGGGATTAATCAAGACTTCACTCCAATTTTTATTTCCTCTTCAAGTACGAAAATTATATGATCAGGTCCAGGAAGTCTCAGAAGATGACAATGTTATTTATTTATTTTTTTAATTTTACACTTTGCCCTGACATTTTGTAGCTCTAGTCCAGTAGGCAGTTGATCTAGATCTACCCATTCCAGTGAAATCATATGATTGCAATGTGGTTATTTTTTTATTTTTTTTTTAGATAACTTACAGTTATTACAGTAAGAAGTTTCATCATCTCACTGCACTCAACCTGCACACTTTGTTTCTTTCTCCTTGTCTGCAGGTGAGATCCATTTCCAGGCCATTCTGTGGAGAAGCAGAATGAATATATGAATAACTAAAGAGAAATGATTGAATTGTGAGCCATGGCTTCTTATTCAGTGCCTTATCAAGTCCCATACCAGAATCAACTGCAGTTCAACTTAGATGTTCCACTGACAGCTCAAAACTTGGCTGCACAATTCAGTCGCCCGACTCCTGTATTTGTGGAGAGACTTGGAGGTCAGCATGGTATTCCAGGCAAAGTTGGGGCTAACTATGGAGCAGGTACTAATTAAATGTTTAAAGACTGAAATTCTCTTAAAAATTATAATAATGGCTTCAGATTGTTTTCATGTTTTTTTTAATGTTTTGTATGGAAACTGAAGAGATATCGTTGGTGTTAACTTGTGTATCAATCTCGAAGCATTGAAAGGAATTACCTATAACTCCTTAAAATGCTAAATAACTGTTGTTTGATACAGGTTAGAAATGCAGCATTTTACATTGTAAAGCAAAATGAACTGGAAAGTCAAGAGAGTGTGATTTAGATAAGAGTGCTGTGCTTCAAACTGCACATAAAGAATCAATGATAAATTTGCACAAAATTTGCTGAAGGTGTAAAAATATGTGACAGAGGACTTGTAGTAGTTATTAGCTCAAAATTTGCATAAGTTGATAGCTATGGTAATAGTGTAGAATTAATGGCATTAAAGATAGTGACTGAGAGTAAATGAGAAAATGGTAACTAGTGAAATTTGTTTGTGAGTCTATCTCATCCTCTGTTCATCTATCAGTTTTGTGAATATCTATCTGATCTATTACCTGCCATTTCAGGACATGCAGATGTTTCTATGGGCTCAGCATTTAATTACTCATCGATATCGGAGGACAAAATGGAAAAAATGTCTCAGTTGGCAAAAAGAGATTTACGAAATAGAAAGTTGCAGCTTCAGGTAAGTAATGAGATATGTATGTGATCTAAAATAAAATTATTGCAAAGAATATCTAAGAAATAAAATGTTAGTTTAATAGATTTTGAAATTTCATCCCGTGCTGACACAGTCCAATTACTTATTTTCTGAATATTATTTTTATCTTTTTATCAGTCTGATAGAATTGTTATATTTGACTCACTGATTAACTGTTAGGAAGACATGACTGAAATGGATTTGTGCAATGTAGCTCTATTTATAAAGTTAGGTTTTTTTTATTTATAAATATAATGCATTATTAAACAAACATCTCATCAGTACCAGTTAAGGAAGATGTTTCATCATCATGTATGACATTTTTTTTCTATTTCTGTAAAAACAGATGAGAGGAGAAAGTTCCGAAACAGTAAGTCCTGTGTCCTCCCCTTCCCGCACAAAACTGCAATCAAAGCGGCCATGTACAAGATTTGACAGGGAACGAGACAATAAACCACGGCATCCTCTGACAGCCCGAGAAGCAGAGAAAAATCGTAGATTTGGTGCTGTGCAGACTCCACCACCCAGAAAACCAATCTCACATCCTCGAGCTGGAGATGAATCAATGATGTCCGCGAGAAACAGTGAGTAAATATATATTTTGTTTCTAAAAATTTAATTTGTACGATTGTCGTATGTCCTTTGAAATGAGTCCGATGTCCAGTTTTTGATATAAGACTTAATGGTATCAATGGAAAAGGTAAGGAGTGCTCTTTAGTTTCATCAAACATTACTGAAACTAGATCTGTAACTCTCCTGTGCTGAGATTTTCACATTCAGAGTTAACATCACTAACCCCATGGTCAGTAAATTCTGATTTTCTCAACAGTCTCCTCTGATATGATATGTATTTGATCCATCCCTACGACAACTGATCTGTCATAAAAAAGGATCATGTTTTTATTGGGCTTGACGTTTTCTTTAAACAGCAATGTTAACTATCTCATTAATGAAGAGAAATTTTCAACTTCTGCATCTACACCAGCAATGTCTTGCCTTAAAAATTTTATGTCAGGTTTAATATTAATGAATCCATCTTTTAGCTTTATATAGTTCTCACCTCTAGCAAGTTAAACGTCCATCCCATGGAGAATAAATATTGATAAATGTAAGCAGTAAATATTTTCCTCATTATGTCTTCCAAGCCTCGATGAACATTACGAAAGAGTCGGATGTTTACTTCCCTGCCAAACCTGTCATACCTGAAGGAACACCATTAGCCAAAGACGAAATAGCCAAACTGCAGCAAGAGATGCAGGGATATCTGCTTTTAGTAGAACATATTGTAGAGAGAGCCATGGCAGGTAATTATACCAATATCATTTTACTCATTGTTTTTGGGACAACATTAATGTTGTGCCTTCTTTCACACATCTAAAAGTTTTCTCTTTGAATGCATTCACACTTTTCTTATTCCGTCATTTGTCAGTTTTTCTATTAAGTCGCAAAAGGACTGCTAATAAATAATCTCTTGGTATTCATTATTTGGCTGTTTTGTTTTTTTTTAACATATGGATATCAATTTGATTACTGGAAGGAAAGATGAATTGCATATTTAAAAATATCAAATATCTTACAAAATGCATCTCTTTCTTTGATTTCATATTTTTGGGCTCATTAGATTGAAAATCACATCTACTTGAAAAATATTGGTTGCTAATTCTTTGCCCAGATGGCAGCACAAAGTTCCTCCATCCTCCCGTAAAAGGGAAACAGAAAGATGGCTATCTGGCAGAGGAAGAGGATTCCTATCGTGTCCGAGTCCGTGTCGGTGAACAGAACACAAGATTTATACGTAATATGTACAATCTAAGACAGAAAGTGAAACAGCTACAGCGTGACTTAGCCCACGCTGATCTCAGCAAACCTGCTAAAAAGGTAAGTGAAAAGACAGCCATATAGGTTTGCCTGTGGTCAGTTATTAAAAATAAATGATTCATCACAACTGATCATATCAAATTCACCAAGTGTTTTTCACAGAAGCAGAATTACATTCAAGATCTTTGATTGTATTTCAGGTCCAATAATAAAAATAATCACATTCATTAATAAATATATTGTGAAAATTCTTTATGAGAAATCGTAAGAATTTAAATTCCATCAGTGGACAAAATTAAAGTTTTGATTAATTTCAAAGGAGGATATCTCTGTTTTAGATTTATTGAAATAATTTAGAATGAGGTCTTGTGATAATTTTGTTTTTGGGTTAATTTTTTTGTTGTCATTTATTTTTTTATTGTCTAGCAAGTTATAGATGTTAGGAACATCTAGTTTAGTTCCAGTATGAAACAAAGGTGGGACAGATAGTTTAATAAATTTGACATTTTTTTTTTGTTTGTATGTATATATATATGTTAAAAAAACAAAAACAAGGAAGTTAAACTTGTATTTCCTACAAAACTTATGTGAAAGAAACATGCTAATCAAATTGGTTGGAGAATATTTTTGCCTTAGGTGGCAAATTAATTAAAGAATTGATTAACTAACTCTGTCTGGTGAGATTCTGTACAGATAAACTTATAGTCAATCTTTCCTTAGCACTTACTGTGTTGAACTGGACCAGGCAAATTTTTATTTTATTTTATTTGTTTATTTATTTTATTTTTATTTGTTTATTTATTTAATTATTCAATAATTCATTCTCATGTGTATTTATTCATTTATTTGTTAATACTGTATTTATATATTTTTTATTACTATTATTATTATCATGATTTTTTTTATTAGACTCAGATCAGCAGTCAGCTTGGTATTGTCCACCGAGGAGCAGCCAAAGCAGTTCAGACTTTTGTCAATCATCTCCCTTACCAAGATCTCAAGAGAGGTTTGCCTCCCCACTATTCAGAGCTTTCCCTGTTACTGCGACAATTAACAGCCTTGAGCACTCTCACCCAGCAGGGAAAGAAATCAGAGGCGGAGAGTGGACTCCTGGATGTGTTGGATAGGGTGGATGTAAGTCACGTATACAAATAGTCTTTGCCAAAGGACACTTTGTTTCTATCTCAGTATTTTTCAAACTATATCTATACATCCCTTTTTGCAAACCAATATGTGTGGACAGAAAAGCCAATATGGTTTTATGATCCATATCTGCTCCAGAGGACAAATTTTGTTTTTAGTATATCAGTACTTTTTAGACTATGTATCTCTTTTTCAAGTCAATATATGTATAAGAAAAAGGCCAGTATATGTTACAGTCCGTGTGTGCAGTTGTAGTAGGAGTGGTTGGGTTTTATACAGACTGATTATATCAAGTTGTTTCCTACTTGTCTGTAATACAAGTGCTCTTTTCACACTCCTCAATCTCAGTCATATTATAGTTCAATGTGCTAAATTATTTCATGGTTTTTACATATATATTATAAGATATGCATGAATATTTCTCATGTTCTTTAACAGAAGCTCAATGCCAAGTGGACATCACACTTGAAAAAGTCTGATGCTGCGCCAGAGATGAAAGCAGGAGCGAACAAGGAGTGGGTCAGTGATACCAAAGTGGAGAAAGACATGTTTGCCATGAAGAACAAGCCAGAGATGAATGTAGCTCCACCTACCAAGAAGCCCGTCGGTTGGGTGGCTAAGCCACAGAAACAGCCGACAAGAGGAAGACTAGAAAAAAGAGCCCCTGGGAAAGAGAATAAAAATGTTGCAATTTCACAAGCAGGTATAGGCTACATCCAATTTCATCATGTCCAATGTATCAGGTTTATACTGACATCCTTCAGCATACATAAGAGATTCAGTAAGTGCACTTGAAATGAAGGTCTTTCTCATCTAGTCTATTTCTCATAGAAGATTGAAAACTCTGGGCTTGTAGGCTGTTACAAGGTTGTACATTTTTGGGTGTTTTTGTTTTGCAGATAGCGTTTGAAAAGTTTCGTACACAGTGTGAAACGTAGACCGCTACAGCTCTTCTTTTTTTTTTTTTTTTAGGTTTTCATATTTTCACATGTGTAAACATTTGTGGCGTTTGAGGTGTTGATCTGTATCTGCTTCCTTTTTATTGATTGATGATACAAAGAAAATTATATGTAGTTTAAGGCCCGTTCTTTGTTCTAAATTTTATAAATTTTGATGTGACTGCAGATCATTGTTAGGTTCACTTTGACAAGACATTTGTTGATTTGTTTTTATCATCAGCAGCTACAGGGAAGAAAACATCAGAGCTGCGAGCAGCTGTCTCGTCATTGGTTCAGGAGAGAGAGAAATCCTCAGGTCAAAGTTCAAAGGTGCCACATGTCAGCCGAGCGGTGGCCTGGGAGGTGGAAACTGGGAAACAGCGGCTCCAGGATCCCAGCAAGGGCTACCTTCTTCCTTCAGACTTAGTAGTAAGTGCATGGGAATAAAATACTGTATTTTCTTGAGATGGAACTCTGCTGTGAATCTGTTCTGTCAGGGGTTTCATGAGTTTGTTTCTTAGTTGATGCCCTCTTTACCAGCCATTCAAATTTATTGATTATTGAAGCCGAAATAGTGTGTGTTACTTGAGATGGCAAACTTTATTGCTACCTGTAGGGTTTTGAAATACTTTTTGTCAAGCATTTATGTCTGTGTAACAGAATTGTGTGCTTTTGTTTATGTCTAGGCTTATCTTATCTTACCTTGTCTTGTCTTGCCTTGTCTGTTCTTGTGTTAACTTTATTTCATATCATCTTTTTAAAAAATATCTTATCTTATATTGTCTTGTCTTATCTTTTCTTGTGTTTTCTCATCTCATCATATCGTACCTATTCCTCTTTCTGTATTCAAGCATTTTCCTGATCCATGTTACCACTGTGGTACATTGACATTAGCTGCAGAAGAAACTATGGAGTTGTGCAGAGAATAGCCTTGTCTATGTTCATGCATCACAACATTACAGATATATATTGACTGCATATCTTTCTTTTCTTTTGGTTTTTCTCTTTTATTGTATAGTAAAGCTCTGCTGGGTCCTGAAATGGTACAGTTGTCACAAATATTGTACAAATCGGCACTGTAATGACTCTTCATTTCCCTTGCCATGTAATATCCATGTTTAATCTTTCTGCAGGTCAAGCGAGAGAAAGCTCAGAGAGCAGTTTGGTTGTCCAATCAGGAGCAAGCCAGAAGATTTGCAGACTCCACTATCTCAACCAGACTGAAATCCTCATCATGTCGGCCGAGTTCTGCTCCTGCCAGTCCAGGGTAAGGGAATGTTTTGTTGTTTGCACATATGGATACTAAATCTCATGTGACGGGATAAACTGAATGAGATGTCAGTCGAAGCAGATGTTGTTCAGAAACTTGATTTTCCCCAACCAACTGTTCACAGTGTCACTTTACTTTCGTGAAAAAAATTATTCAACTGTGATTCTTCTGAGCCAAGATATTCACATTATCTTGAAATAGCACTGAGATGCAATTTTAGCAATGGAAAGAGAACCATGACTTTAACCAAGGAGGAAAAAAGAACCAAAATGAATAACTGTACAGAGAATAAAAATTCTAAACCTTGTCGTCCAGAGTCTACCTCTCCCATGTATATCTGAGGTCTTAGTAGGAGTGGCAAAAAAAGTTCTTATCCTGGCTATTGCTCTTTTGATGTGCAGTGCTGTCTGGTCTTATATTTTCAAAGGATCAAGGCAATTTATTTTAGTTCTGCGTTTTCTCCAGGAAGAGAAAGGAGGTGAACTTTGACCTGGACAGGCAGTCACCATTACCATGGATCCCTCCAGGCCGATCTTCACGGTCAAGGTCATTGAGTTCTGAACGGAGATCAAGATCAAGATCACCATTCTATCTGCGGGATGTCGACAGGGAAGACATTAGGTTTGTTTTCTTTCTCAATTTTTCTGCCACACTCTGTAAAGATGTATTTTCAGTAATCCTTGGATTGCAAATTTTTCTTATTTCAGAATTTTCGGGAAATGAAATAATTTAACAGCAAATTTGGGCTTTTTGTTCTCCTGCGGGGGCCCGGGGTTTATAAATAGGTTCTCTGCTCCCACTTGCAGGCAGTGTAAGCCCGCCCCATCGGTGGGGTGTCTCCCATGGAGTACCATCCTCGACATTCCAGGAGAGACATCTCTTCTCTCTCTCTCCTTGCTCCTGTCTTCTGTTGCGCTTTCTTTCCTCTCTTCTTCTTGACATGTCAGTGTATCTTACCATGTTTGACACAATATAGCTGTAATCGTGCTGATGTGTCGTTAAACCCCAACACAACACAACAACAACACATTGGGCTTTTTTTTTTAGCCAGTTATTTAAAGTTTTCTTTAATACCCTTTGACACACTTTAGTATAATAGTAGATTGCTTCTTGCTGACATTTAACCATTGTTTTAATTGTTTCTGCAGGCAAATGTTTCCTGGAAAGCAGTCTTCAAAGGCAAGTGTATTACATCTTTTACATTAATTTGTTATTATTGTTGGCAAACTGAACAGAGAATCAGTACATAGTTGTGAATTTTGTTGTTTTAAAGTATTATGGACTCACAAAACAGTCCAAAAACTCTGTGACTGCTGCTGTTTGACAAGGCTCCAGTATACAAATGAAGATTTTTGTATTATATTCAAATGATAGAATGATATTATATCTATAAGCAAAGAAATCTTTAACTGATGATCTGATTTTCCCAATCTGTAGATATACTTATAATGTATATCATGATTAGAAAGGCCATTTACTGTGGTTGAAAGGCATGGATGACCTCTTATATATAGTAAGATAATGAAAGCTGAAATTGTATGGTCACATTAAAAGATTGAAAGGCCTGCAAAATAGATCATACAAGACACATTACCAGGAAGAGGAAGACAAGGAAAACAGAAAAAAATAGTAGGGAAATAATACCAAAGAAAGGACTGGCCAAACTCTGGTGACCATAGTGAGATTAGGTGAACACTAGAACAAATGGAGAAAGACTGTCAGAATGTCATCAGTCGTGCCCCAACAGTCCCGCACTGTCTATGGAACATAAACAAATATCATGATTCCTTATCTCAAGTTCAGTTTTAATTGTGTTTTGCACTTGCACATGGTCCTTCTTTAACATGACTTTTTAATTCTGGTGCAGGTCAAACGCCCAGATACAGGAATTCCAAGTTACGGGTTTCAGTCTCTTCCTACAGATAAAAAATTACGGTAAAATTTGTCATTTTTGTGCTTTCTTAGTATTGTGTACGTTAGGGTAATTTTTCCTGGAAAAAAACACTTTCATATCAGAAATCCTTTTGTATATTGTAGCTTTTCTGCCCTAATGTTCTTTGTCAACATGGATTCTTTCGTAATCACTTTCTTTGCTCTTCTTTATCTCACCAGTTTTGGTCCCTGCTGCCTTTTATGTCACATAAAATGAAAAGCATTTCTTGTTCAAGAAAGGTAGGGGGGGGGGGGGGGGGGAAATCAACCTCCCCAGTTCCTCAAGCTGGGAATTGGTTCTGTTTCATTTAAAACCAA
>JBCEWB010080321.1:0-12877 GCA_039654565.1 Peronia peronii | reverse complement strand
TTATCGTCTATACTTTTTTACTCTGTCCAGATAAATACAGCATCTGTATTCCTCTATTTCTTTAAGCTCTTTCTCTCTTACCCTCTCTCCCCATCCCTTTCCTCCGTCACCACCCTTTGTTACCGTTCTTTCCTTCTTTCTCCTCTCCTCCTCAATTGCAATGCCTACTAATGTTTTGCTATCAGAAGCTTCAATATACCACAGAGCTTTCTATCAGAAAATCAGTGAGCCAAGTCGGTAGGTAGGTCAGTATGGCAACTATCTTGGCATCAGTGCCGACCACATATCTGGTCCTGGGACATTTACTGGTCAGTGCATCCACGTAAGCATTGATCACCTTGGAAATGTCATCACAGGCTGCCTTTTCAAATTCCTTCCCTTTCACCCATTTCTTTTCGAGTCTTTCCACAGTGTACGCATTCTGGATCTCCGGATCGGACTTGTTAAAGGTTTCTCTCATCTGTGTGTTGTGTAAGTCGTGGTTGAGTAAATCTGTGCGGAAGATTCCAGGTTCTATCACGCTCACCTCGATGCCAAAGGTTCTCAGTTCGTGTCGTAAAATGTCGGCCGCAGCTTCCAAAGCAAATTTAGATGAGCAGTAGGGACTTCCTAAAATAGCCAAGCGACCAACAATGCTGGTCATCAGAACTAATCGACCTTGAGATTTACGTAACAAGGGAGCGAAGGTTCTGGTCAGCTCCAGGGGTCCCAACGTATTGGTCTGATAGACGTCCATATAGTCTTGCCGTGTGACCATTTCTGCGAAGATCGTTGCACCGACCACGCCCGCATTGCTCACGATTCCCCACAAGCCTGTCGGTGAATAAAACGATTAAAGGTTTTTATTTATCTCTGACTGTAGACATCATAGCGCCACCTGGTTCATATGTTATGAACCTGATTCGATCAACTGTTTTGACACCACGATTGTTCAAACTAAGTGGCAAGGACAGTTCTAAATCGGGTTATTCACACGGGGTCCTTCGTCTGAATTTTCTGTGAAATACAGAACAAGAATAAGGTCGGAGAAAAGGGCGGTATTCTTTTCCCAAGGGTAAAATCTCTGTAAACCGCATGAACTGTTTGGACATAGGGAAGTCAGTTTGTTGTTGTTGTTGTTGTTGTTATTTATTTGTTGCACTCTGTAATGTATTCTTTTTGACCATCTGTTCGTGGCCATTGAACGTCACATTTGAGATTCTTGATTGGACTTATTTAAGATGTGTTTATTTTAACTGTAAAGAGTACAATTCCTCTATTTTGTCTAATTCTGCAAGAAATATGCAAAGCTGACCCCATAGAATGATCACAAGTGTTATATTAAGATCGGTTTCTATGAAATCTAAATACTCATGCACGCCCTTGTCTTCATCTTTCATTGTGTTTACACGTGATGGACGCTCACAGCGAAATTACAGAGAAATGTCCTGTCAAAGGATGAACCGTATGTGGATCATGTCACGAACGAAGAGGCCAATAACACACTGGAGAATTTGGAGGTCTCTTAACCACTGTTAAAAAGCAACACGCCACATCGCAAGATTTGACTGGCGCCTTCTGGAGGTGACTTTAAAACAGTATTTGACAAATAAACAAGTTTAACCTTTCCATCGAATCTGGCATGTTCAAATTAGAGAAAAACAGTGAACAAACGAATGGTTGCCATGGTAGCCCCGCCATCTTTGATTTTGGCTGCACAAAAACAGCTGTCATTGAAATGTATCTCCTCCGTCAAAAATCAATGTACTGAATGGCATATTAGTCAAAAGGTCACATACTTTGTATCTCTTCATATACAACAAAAAACAAAATTAGAAATTTTTGAAAAGGCGATGTAGTGAAATTTCAAATTTTGTCCATTTTTTCAAAACATAAACATATTTTTCTTCCAAACTTACAAAACGAATAGGCCGTGCATATGTAGGCTTCTTTTCAAAAAATCTTATCGTGAAAATGATATATGGTTAGAATCAGTGCAGAAATATAAAAGTAGACAGCAAAATAGTGGCAAAAAATCGGAGCCATGTTTATCCTTGTCACTTTACCTGAACTGAGAGGCTCATACATTTACATTGAATTTCCTCTTTCAGCAGAACAAGAACTCTATTAAGTCAACAATCAAATACACGTACTTTTCTCATCAGGTAGTTCCTTCCTAATTGTGTCATAGGCTGCCCGGATACTTGCGTCATCGCTGACGTCCAGGATCAGAGTTCTGACGCGAGACGAGCACTCTTCCTTCAATTCTTTCATGCCCTTCTCTGAGTGAAAGGTCGCCCATACGTGGAACCCCAGCTTGTCCAGGCGCCTGCAGATGTAACAAGTATATAACAACGTGATCTTGCAAATTTAGCATGGGCAGATGTTTGCATTACATGTGTAGTATATAACGTTATTCACTTTTGACACTTTCTCTCACAGGTCGGGTGCATTCTGTAACAAAACAGCCATTTGGACCGAGAGTTCCGCGCTTTTGTTCCTGTTGGAGGTGATGGTGGTAGTGATGTTGCTATATGCTGATATCATTACTGCTATCGGCGACATTATTGATGTTATCGGGAACATTGTAGGACAGAGTGAGAATCCTTGGTATGAGATACTTTCAGGATCTACCTGGCATCTGACAGAAACTGAAAAAGTTCTACAATGTCAATTGGACAAAAAGGCTGCCACGTTACATCCCGAACGAGTGTGTGTTTAATTGTTTGTTTGTTCTTAATTTTCTTTTCTTTGTTTGTTTGTTTCATTTCTTATTGTAGGGATGGAGAAGAGCTCCTGGATTGGGGGGGGGGGGGGGATAAACTCTGTCTGTATCATAGGGACAAGAAAGTGAAAACATGGAGCAGGGGAGTAAATCCTAACGCCTCAAATTTGTTTCAAACTTTAACTATGTTCTTTAAGTGTATAACTACATGCAGATCTATTTACATTTCAAAGAAAAATAAAAGGCTCAAGCGCATGTCATCATTTTTAAATCGATAATCGAGAACATTTTCAAAGTGTCCTGGGTGGAAAAAGAAGTTGTGCAATTAAGCTCCAGATTGTATGTTAACAACGTGGAAGTTCTCATGTCATGTGTACAGACTAACAACATTGTATACAATGTGTGCACAAGAGTGATAGACCTTTCGGCTGCCTGTCATACTCGCATGCTCTTCCTGGCGCCATTTCCTCCGTTTAAAATAAAATACTGTGCCAGGCATTATCTACGGGATAAACACAGTCATGCTGAATTGAAACTGAAGTCTGGCTAAATTATTGTGTATGGAACTACGTTGACCATTTCATTAGTGCTCATTTGAGTTAAACATTGGGCCGACATGTATATTAGTAAAATAACTGTTATGGGACCTACTTATTTCCATTGGCCAAGAGTTGTTTCCCTTGAAATGTCAATTATGATTATTGTGATTATTCATGTTAATCATCAATGTAAGTCCTGTCAAAGATAATGAGTTACCACATGTCATGTCCATGTCTATGTCCATGTCCTGAAATGATGCAACATTGATGTTCAGTATTATTATGATGATTTTTGTGGTCGATATGTCTAAACTATAATTAGAACATGTGTCAGTATCACCATGTCCGACTCTCTGTGTGCAATAAATCGAGTTAACTGGTCCACCATGAGTTCCTGTGTGATCATTCTATAATCTGTGAATGCTCGATGATTCATAACATATGAGACACAACAATACCATTGCTTGAATATTGGATTCTGGTACTCATACTACACAAGAAAAGATTGGAGATGCTCCAAAAATCGGAAAATTCACGCATAATGACACTGAAATTTTTAGTTGGGAAAACAAAGTGAATAAACCTATATAACAACAGACAAATATGGAGAGAGCTAATGTGGCTGTTGCTGACTCTGTACATAGTTCTGAGGGACCAAGCAAGAATAGTTCTGAGGTACAATTTATTCTGACCTTTGTTAGAAGCAAATCCTATCCTTGGCAAGGATCAGTAATAAAACATTTTTGACTGAAGTTCGGCTGTTCCAAGCAATGACAGGAAAAGGGCGTAAAAGAAATATAGAACAGAAAAATCTAAGTTGTTTCACAACACGGAGTTTCATCAAAGCTTTCAAATCTCATTTGAGACATAGTATTACGCTAGTTAAAACTAAGAAATGGGTCATACTCACAAGGCGAGATCTCGGCCAAATCCGGCTCGACATCCGGTGATCAACACGTGTTTATTGCCATAGTTACCAACTTTGGGCTGCCGAATGAGCCAGTCAAGGAAAAAGTAGGTCACCACCAGCGACACCAAAATACAAGCGCAGAACAACATCTTGGTCGTGGGTCACGTGACTGGGTAGCTGTTGTGCACAGGAATGGGAGGGAACTGGATAAGGGGTGGAAGAGGCGAAGATTTATGAGTTTCAAAATATTTATCTTTATTTTTTAAAAGACCTATGAATAGAAAACTTAACATACTGAAATCTTAAACAATTTTGCCGTTTTGCGAGGAGAGATAAATCTAGACGAAACAAGTCTTACGGTCGCATAGTAATTTGTCAGTTGACTTCTATAAAATGTCCACTCCCACCGACAGGTGCCTGTCGCCATATCCACATCGTGACACCAGTACTGCCCACAAGACAAAAAATGGAAGTTGTGGAAAAAAAAAAATGTCTCTGATAAAAATGTGATATGGCTGGGCACAGTCTGTATAGGTATCAATGTCTCAGTCCGTCATCATTTGACGCTTTTATCCTTCGCCATGACTGGGCCGCATACATGTAGATCTATACATTTTTCACGCTTAATACAAAAGACACCCAATTTTGCCTTCTAAACATTATTATGGAACTGCCACAGTTCTCTCTTGTATACATTCGAGACAATCGCAGGATTCGTTCCCACAACAGCCTGTTAGTGTTGGGAATGGAAACAGGGGCTGACATTTTTGTGGGTTTCTCCAATTATTCTGAATTCAAGGACTAAGAACTCCAGAGGATGACACCTCGTCTTTTCTTGAACTGCCAGCTTTATTCAGTTTGCTAAAAGCGATGTTAGAACTGTTAGCTTTACTCTTTTCTATGATGAGCTTCCCCCTCTCTCCTTAGGAATAGCCAAACCGTTGGAGTTTATGTGCATATTTATCCCGGCCTATGAACTAATGAAATGTGAAACCTTCACCACAGATTCTTCTGATAGGATTGTCACTGTTCCTTTCAGATGACCTTTGGAATGTCAAACGATGCTCCATCTGGTCCAAAATACTGAACAACACACGTAGAGAGGCTGAAATATATGTATGTAGAAAAAATTGTTCTCGATTTGTCCAGGGGTTCACAGTGAGATATAGAGACTACGGTATGTGAGTAACGTCTTTATTCTCCAGCCTCAAACACAAGGTACTGCTTATTTCTGGATCTAATTAAATTAAATCTTAGTTCTATGCAAGAAACGTCCACGGGCCTTTTATTTCTCTTCATTCTTTCGCCTTCTTTCCACCTTCTCACTTTTTGCTTACCCTAAGTGCAAGTACTATCAGTAAAATCAATATGCCAAAATATGAGAGATTTTCAATAGTTTATTCAACGTTAAGTATTGTTGTGGTGTCAACTAGTTTTGCTATAGCCTGGGTCACGTTCTGTAATACGTCTTTCAACCTCTTAGTGAAGGTTATCTCAGTTACGGTTTTGTTCAGCTTTTCAACCTCCTGGTCGTGGTGGTTATCTCAGCTGTACAAAAACGCTCAAAAATGTAAGTTTCCGAGCTCAATATGCTCTCTCTTAACTGGTTATCTCGGCGGAAATATTCGCTATTTGATATCACTACTGTAATCAGGCAGCTTTCCTGCGCTAGAAATCCGCCTCTTTTTTTTTTTTGCCTGTTCTCTTGTCAGTCGGCAGAACCAGGCTGGCCTGATTCAGAAGTTCACCCACGAGTATTTTAGGAGCTGGACGTGATTTGCAGAGGCTGTTTGAGCACACACACACCATTATATAATATAGACTCATTTTATAAGTCATGACAGCTTATCGCCACTACACTGCTCGGCCAAGTCACTCTTCTAATGAACTGCAACAACAGACTGTCCCGACATTCTCATCGTCAGTAATCTGAAAAGCATATCTGAATCTACAATGTGCAACCCAGGCACGGTTTCTAAGCGAACTAGGTCAATGTCAGCCTATCTCAGCTGAACAATACGTAGACGGTTTACCCCGGAGGAGGTTGAAAGACGTAAGTAAACGAATCGACGCTGTGAGGGAGCCATTCAAGTCTAATGAGGTTAAAAGAGATTATATAGCCGTGATATCTGTGCTCTAGGTCGCTTACGTACGGGTGGCAAAGCATCTTTGCATTTCATACGTAGCGCGTCCTGTTACGCCACATGAAAACAGAGTGATATTGTGATACCAATCAATAGAGCAGACGCTGGACATAAACGCTGAGGACAATTAGAGCTGTCTTTGACATAACTTTCAAATCCCAGCACTAACCAATAACTATTTTTTTAAAAAAACGCTCAGGGTGATGGGAGGATTTTACTGCATGAGTCACAATTCAGTTACAAATAACCACAGCTTTGAGCCCTTTTTGCAGCAAAAGAGGGAATTTGATAACATTTATTTTGATGTATGATACGATATGGCAAGTGAATTTAATGGTGTAAAACTATGCATAATTATATTAGCTTTCTGTGTAGAGGCGGAAAGTGGGCGGAGAGAGGGGAAGGGGGCGAGGGGGGAGGGGAGGAGATCATCTCCGAGAAGAGTAAAGCTAATTTTGTGGGAATCACACTGGTCAGGTTGGCACGTTGGCATTGGGTTAAAAACCTGTTACTAAATTAGAAGCCTTAAGGCAATGACAGAGGGATTTCAATCACAGCTAGGCGGTACGGCTTGGCAAATCAACAGTGGAGGGCCTATTGTTAATTTTCGGACAATGACACTGCAGTCTAGCTGTGCTGTGGATGGCCTGGTTTTCATAATTAGGTCGGCATTCTGTGTGCGTCTAATAAAGTATCATGGTATATGTATATCCAAATCTGCAAATAATAGTAAAATCAAATGATCTATAGTTTTAGATGCCATCTGACAAAACATGCATAAAAGGTATTCGTCAAATAAATACCTGAAATCATTAGAAATGATAGATGCTCAGCGTTAATTGGGCCTAAACGTTTGTAAGAACTAGAAAATTCCTCCAGTACAGAAAAGTACAAAGAGAATGAAAACCCGCAGATCGACACAACAACCAGTGAACATAGGAACGGACGAACACATTTGTTGAATAAATAACTGAGGTCACAATATTTGACAGATGTCCTACGTTGATCTAATGTTAGGAAGAACTTAAAACGGGATCACGCAGAAAATCTTACCCGTTTTAGGACGTCGTGAATGCTAATTTAAAACAACACTGGCTGTGCGCTGTGCTGCTCGGCGTATTAATTTGACTTTGATGTGAGAACCTTGGCCTAGCCTTGCCGGCGTCGATAAACAGAGTAAGGCCAGCAGTGGTAAGGCTAGGCATATCAGAGAACCTGCAATGGCAGTCGCCCACCGAGAGAGCCGCCCGCAGATGGCTGAGCGGTTACGGTTTTGTTAAGCTTTTCAACCTCCTGTCATGGTGGTTATCTCAGCTGTACAAAAACGCACAAAAATGTAGATCTAAGTTTTATGGCTGAGCGTGACGCAGACATTCGACTGTTACCTGATTGAATCAGAGCTGCAAAGTTTCAGTGACTGTACCGATGCGTTTTGTGAACAGCTGAGACTTGACGGCTCTCAGGCCTGATGTGTCACATGATCCATTGCCTTATTCGAAACAGAGCTATGCACTTGTTATCTGCATGGGTTTTGGGCGGAACTGTGTTCTTCTATGGGATGTCCTTGGTACTTCTGTAGTTCAAATTCACATTTTCTGGACTTGTCTTTGTTGTATATTTTGAATAATTTGCAGATATCACATTCAATGGTTCATCCCGCCTGCACATCCTGTATTCCTATCTCAGACATGTTTGCGAATAGTTTCCTTTGCTAATCTTTTTCACAGTTGAACAAACGTCAGCGTGCATATCTGCAATTGGTCACATCGATAGGCCGATAGGCAGATACAGTCGACTGTGCTTTAATTGATCTTCGGAGGGAGGGGGAGGGGGAGCGAAGTGGACAAAGATCAAGATATCCGCAGTTCAGAACAAGATTTGGGCTGGACTTCGACCAATCCCACTTCGGTCTCGTAGCGCGGGCTGCACGTTTTCTTTTTGTATTATGGTACTTGAACACTGGTACTGGATAATTGTCTTCCATACCCCACCCATCGCGCAGTCTGTCACTGGGTGTCAAAGTCCGATACTTGGTGTGCCTATCCAAAATGTCGACTGGTGAAGCCATCGCCAGTAGTAATGATCAAATTGAACGTTTGATCTATGAGAGTTATAGGGTGGTAATCTCGGCAGATACATGGCTTTGCCATGGATAAGTCGTTAGACCGCTCTGCCTTTTACGAACTGGACCGAAGTATAGGTCACGTCGATGGCTCAGCTCCAAAACCGACGGTGTCCGTCCGCAGACAGAGTTGGATTTGTTGAGAAATAAAATGAGAAAAACCCTCAAATTCAGCAATTTCGAGTTACGTTGTTTTAAAAAAAAAGGACTGCGAACTCTATGTGAAGGCAAATACCATTATAGAATGAGAGCATAAGAAATAAGTAAATAGATGACTGTTTCTTAGATTATGTACACAATAGATTTGTTCCGACCAAGCGAACAAGTGGAAATCCCCGTCTAATTTTGGTAGGGGGGTACAAACACTTCAAACTGTTCACTAGCATTGACATAGCAAAAACAACAAAAATGCACGGAACCAGTGACAAGTTGCTGTCGGATCTCGTGGTGGAGCGGGTAACAAACACCAGTGAGTATTCTATTTTAGCAGGAGGGTACAAACACTCTGCCGGGGATTTCTAGGTTTTTTACTTCGTCGAATATGAATTATTGTAGGAACATGAATGTAAGAACAAGAAAAATCACAGGTGAAAATTTGCTCCGGGGTCGTGTTCTTTTCATTGGTATTCGGATGTACAAGGGCAAAACACTTGAGTTGATTTGATGGGTAGAGAATGTAAGAGATCCAACCACAACACGGCACTGTGTTTTCCCGACTACACACTAGACTGTCTTTCACACTGCTATGAGGTTACTGTATCTGGGCCATGTTTCTGTTATTTCTTACTTTTTACCTTTTAGTTTTTTACATCAATATCTTTATAGGTAGAATTATTGATCATATCAATAAAATAAACCACGTGTTCCGTTCCACATACGTCTTTCAGCCTCCAGGTGGAGGTTATCTCGACGCCTGCCATGTGTTGCCTGACAAGAAAGTAAAGTGTATCACATAAAACAGCTAAACAGATTCACCCAGTCTGAACTGGCCTGCACTGACACGGGATGCTCACTCTATACTGTGTTATCAGAGGAACGTTATCAGCTTTTGAACTCCACCCCCTCCAGCTGATCTATCGTGACTTCTAAGGCTGTGAGAATTGAGTTCTATATAGTGCTATCGGAGGACGTTATCAGCTTTTGCGCTCGATTACCTCCAGCTGACTTATTGTGACCTTCAGGGCTCTGACAGTTTTATATAAAGAACATTTCCGTCTGGTTTTGAACATTCCAGCTCCTGTTTTTTTGTTGTTGTTTTTTTTCACAACTCTTTGGCGCAAAAATCTTACGATAATTATTATACTCGTACATAATATTCTGGAACATAATCCATTTCTTATCCGAAGTCAGTCAAACAGATTTTAAAAATGTCAGGCACCACGACACTTTACGCCCTAAGATACTCCCAGTTTATCCGTCCAGGTTTCGAAGTGAAAGAGTCCTCCATAGACTTCAATTAACGTGAAAATGTGTGATTTTTGCCTTCCTTTATTTTCTCTGGCATATTTTCACCCTTTTCTTTATGTTTTACCACGACTAGTAAAAATTCTCTCTTCCTATTATCTTGTTCTCTGCAAAGCTTTTTCACCATGGATTTGGAGCATCATCAAGAATTTCTCTCTTGTCGTTTATACAGCCAAGGGAAGCTCAGATCTGTCCGGTGATAGCAAGTCTTGGTAGTGGTCACTATTTCAGCCATTGCCACAACAACAACAACAACAACAACAACGACGACAACAACAACAACGACAACAACAACAACAACATCATCAACAACAACGACAACAACAACAACAACAACAACGCCAACAAGATGGATTACATTTATTCGGACATGTGGTAACAGCAGTTACTTCTGAGCCAGGAAGCGTCACGCCCACAAAAATATATTTGCCTATTCTTTACATTATTCATTGTGGCATGGAAATCATATACCAGCAAATAAAACTAAGAATCTCGCCCGCTCATCTCGACCCATCTCCATCACCGCCACTTTTTCTGTTCAAATTTTACTTTGGAATGCAAATACATTTTTGATATCCATCCAGTCATCAAGATGGGTAATGGGTATGAGCCTGGTTGTGACTACGTGTCGTTGTTATCAAGTCAGACTCATGATTGCAAGAAACCACAGATTGGTCAGTCAAGCGTTGAGGCAAAGTACAAAATTTGTCAGTTGCGATTTTCTTCTTCTTTGGGTAGTCGAAGAATTTTCCAGTATCAATGATTCAAGACAAAGAGACACTACCTTTGTACAACACCCCCCCCCCCTCCCTCCCAGTCCAGGCATTCCGACGTGCAGCAGACAGACGTCTCATTCTTCCCGCGACGTCCTTAGTGGTATAAGCGGCAGAAAGGACAGAATGATTCAAGAACCAACGTTCACATTTCAATATTTATGTCGTCTTTTTAGAAGATTGATGATCATCAACAATTCTCTGTTAAACCTTTACACAATATTGATACTAGGCTCACTTTTTTTTCTGTTAGGAAAACAAATAATAGTTAAAAATAGTAACAAAAAATATTTAACAATGATGACGGATATATTAGTAGACAAACTTAACCCCTACAGATCGTGTAAGAAATACGGTCACATCGAACACCACAAGGATTATTTCTTCAGGAAATCGTACAAGGAACTTCACAAGTTATAATCTATAGAAACAAAATTAATGCGACTGACTAGCTATAATTTATGTAGACAAGATTTATGCGACAAATATTCATATCTGATGCAGCGGAACTTGGCAAAGCGAACACACAGTTTTGTAGATTAGGGATATCATATACTAATTTGCACGGTGGGACAATATGAAAAAAGATTTGAATCACTCATCCTTAACACCATCTGTTACTGCCTCCATTCCCCACTTCCTCCCGGGTAACCTAAGGAGAGGCCTCCAGATAAAAAACCCAATAGTCAGGGCTAGGTCGTTCCGCTCACCAGTCAAAAGTTGAGCTACAGTGCATTGCACAGTTTGCAGGCAGTTCTATGTGAGCTGCTGATCCCCTCCTGCTTCAAGCCGGTAAGCTTTTCATCACTCTGTAGTTTTCTATAAGAGGCCTTTCCAACTGTTTCACAGACAAATCTATTCATAGTGTTTCTGTGTGTGTGTGTGTGTGTGTGTGCGGGCGCGCGCGTGTGTGTGAGTGTTTTAGCTCATAAGAAAATTGCATTTGTCAGATTTTTTTTTTTAATGCATGTTCTGATTAAATGTCATCTAGACCTGTAGGGTTTTTTGTCTGTTCCCAGGAAACCGGAACATTTTTAAACTCACATCGCAGTGTTCATAACTAAAAGAAGTTTCAGAAATCATATCTCTAACATTTGGAACGTGTCTGATTACAGAGGTCACTATGAAAGTTTCCGGATTCGGATAGATGAAACTGAACGTATAACTGATTTTTGCACAATTGTCAGTATGATATAGACAGGGAATTTTCACAGTGTTTCAGATCAATACTCCTTCTCCTCTAGATAGGCTGTACCAATGCTAGACGTAACGTTATTGTCTGCGTTTTTTATTGTTCTTGAGTTCGCCACGGATCTTCTCCCCGGCGGGAGCCGGGGTTTATATGTAGGTTCCCTGCTCCCATCTGCCGGTGGTGTAAGTCCGCCATCGGTGGGATGTCTCCATGGAGTGCCATCCTCGACGTTCCAGGGGACACATCTCTTCTTCTTCTCCTTGCTCCTGTCTTCTGTCCCGCTTTCTTGCCTCTCTTCTTCTTGACGTGTAAACGTGTCTTACCGTGTTTGACACAATATAGCCGTAATCGTGCTGATGTGCCGTTAAACCCCAACACAAACAAACAAACCACGGATTTTCAATGGCAAGATTTTTGAGCGATGATTTATTACCATATTTGAAGGATTTCGCGGCCGAGGATTGGCATGAAAGTTCAATGGCTGTTTTTGGCACTTCTGCGCTCTCAAGAACACATATCTTCTTTTGGCTTTGATAAATTCAGATAGAGAAGAATGACTCTGGAAGATGATGACCGATCTGGTCGCCCAGCAATACTGTTACCGAAGATATTACAACAGCTGTTGTGACAATTTATGATCGATCAGGATGTAAGAATGACATATGACGAGATAAACCATTTATTGGAGATCTTATTATCACCCGTTTGAGAAATATCATATGAGCGATTCAGGTGCGTAAAGTGTCAGCCAGGTAGGTCATTCCCCAGTTAACAGAACAGCAAAAGCAGCAGCCAGAGCTTTGTGTTTTTTCCGCATATGCTTGGAAGATTTGGTTGGCTAAGGACGGCCTGGGCTTACAGAAAATATCCTAACTGGTTCCATCGACTTTTGTAAGGCCTTTCAGTCTTTTTAAAAGATAAAACTATTTCAGCCGTCATCTTAACTGATGCTGTGACACAGGTATTATATATATATATAGGATATATATACGAAACAGGTGCTTGGGTTCTGGGGCATACACAGATAGA
>JBCEWB010080310.1:0-12878 GCA_039654565.1 Peronia peronii | reverse complement strand
CTGTATACCATGGTATGAATTTGTGTGTATGTTGCTGCCCATGTTTGTTTTGAGGCATATTCTGTTCAACGTTTTGGGCCTGCTGTAAAGCGCTTCGAGCCCTCCAGGGGTGAGGCGCTATATAAATGCCCTTTATTATTATTATTATTTGAAAGTAGTCACGTGGACGTATACAGCTAGTCTTTAAGGCGTTAGAAGCCGATGGCAAATAATTACAACAAATAAAACTGAAATTACTTCTTTTATGATACTTAAAATATGGATCGACTCAGTGTTTTTTGTAATGTTTTGGAATTTATTAAAAGTGTAGAATGACTTTTTGGACAACCTGTATTATAAGTGAATTTCTGGCCCATTTTTCTTTAATCTTCAGCTGAGTTTAACCAGTCTGCCTGAACTATGTTGAAACTTGTATTAGTCAAGATTTTGGGTGTTTTTTTTTTCTTTATATGTTCGTGGTCATGTCAGTTCTAAAAGCAGCCACCCATTAGAATATGTTCTTTGTTAGTTCAACATCATTCCTGATGTGGAGATCACTTCTCTTAAGGGTAGGGTGGGGGGGGGGGGGGGGAAGGCAGTTAAAAATAGACAAAAATATTTCTCACACTTGATCCTGCTGGGGCTCCATACGTAGCGGTTGCCACAGTGATTTCTGTCAGCACCGTTGTTTTCTTGTTGTTTTTTTTTTAATGAGGCCTAGCCTACTATCATCCGTTGCTATCACTTCCGGCGTGTCAAGAAATGTCTGGCAGGATGGGGGCAAATATAGTATAAGTAAATCTGGGCCTCTAAAACATTTGTATAGAACATCGGTCTTCCTGTTCGGATATTTCAAATCGGTTTTCAAATTTGTGCAGGTAAATGACATATTATTATTATTACCACCATTACAATTGCTCCTTTTTACTGAATAGATCTAGATTCTACATAATATCATTATTATCAGTTGTGCTTGTGAGCATCGTTGTATATAGGTACATGCGTCAGAGGGGATGCTATACATATTACTGTTATTATTAGGCTTTTACAATTTTTAAACACACACCCATTATCAAAACTAAAGCAATATGTTCTAAAAACATCAAACTGAGCAAACACTAATAGCACTACAGCAATAAAGAGCAATGCCAGCAGCATCAACAACAGAACTGCAGTTGTAGCAAAAACACTCGCCAGTAACATCATCACCAAAAGAGAACAGTATTAGCAGCAACAACAGTAAGAACAACAGTAGGCTTACCACAGGGCTCCAGCATTGTTGGTAAATTTTGCAGCAGCGAGGGCTTTTTGCCTCTATCTATTCAACCATGTCTTGCACCCCCTCCCCCATCTCCTCCAAACAAAAACAAAACCACATAGATCTACCACATAAGAGCGACGCCTCGACAAAGAACACTTGAAGGTCATGATCTGTCAAACTCTGGGAACTCAGTATGCTTACGCTGTTTCGAAACAGCAAGTGACATTTTTTGAAATTGAAACGTTGTACACAATATATAAGGTTTCGAATTTTACAGTTAATTAGTTCTTCAGTATGATAGGTCATCAATAACACAATTTGCGCATTTCACTATTTCGTATATTTATAACAATTTATAAACAAATTATATCGCCTGGCATTCAGCACTTCGCGGACCATCCGCAAGACCTGAACACATGCAAAGATCTAGATTTATATCGATCTAAGGATAGGGTTTCATAAGCTTTTCAATCCCCTGTGACGGGGATTATCTCAGCTTTTATTGGTAATCATGTCAGGCCGCGGCAAAGTTAGTAGCTGTCGATGTGTGTTTCCGAGATGTCTTGGGTGTTGCTAAGCATCTCAGATCGATCTAAATAAGTTATTATTTTTATATATACCCGAATCCAAACCCTCATCCTAAACCTAACTCTGACCCTATAGTTCGCGCGGTATGACGTCATGCGCATGCGCAATAGCCCGGCTGACCTTCTGTCTGTAGACGCAATGACCTTGAACTATCCGAAAGTATGGAAACACGCATGCTCATTGTTAATGACAGAACAAATTAAGTTTTCATTGCACCCACGAAGAAATATCCATTATTTCTTGCACAGATCAAAGGGTTTATGTGAAAATAATACGAAATGGGGGAAGATGTCCTGATCCTGTCGCCGCTTTGCCTGTAAAGAGAAAATATCCATCCTCTAACGGACTGGAGCGCGTGTATATTCTATCAGGAGAAAGACAATTGAGCTCGAAACTTACATTTTTGTGCGTTTTCCTACAGCTGAGATAACCACCACGACAGGAGGTTGAAAAGCTTAACAAAACCATAACCGTAACCGTCTGGTGTCCGCAAGTCTAAAGGACATTGCTCGAGTGCAGTCAGCATTTTCTAAGCGGGCTATGCACATATTAAAAAAAAAAAAAACTCATTATACTTCACTGATTTGGCTTTGGAGCACATAAATAAAGCTGGAAAGATTGCTGGGAGACTGTTCGGCATTAGCAAAAAGGATTCAACTTGAGACAGATGGTGCCTCACGTATGGTGACAGAATTAGGCTATCGGAGAATGCAAGACAGATGATGGGGATGAAAGTACCAGGGAAATATCACAAGGAGGTGGGATCTGGAAGAATGAAGAAAGACGAGGATGACGTTTTGGCCATGTGCCTTCAGTTTGAGGCTTTCAGTGTTCTTAAGCAGACGAGCTAGTGTGTATTTCCACGAGCGATGTTGTTCCAGGTGATGTCAAGAAAGTTCCAGGAGGCAGAAGAAAATGGAAATGAGCCGGTCAAGTTGCTCGTCACTGAAAGACTTCAGACTGAAACGAAAGACGTAGTCTCTAGAATCCCCAAAGTTAATTCGAAAACGTTCTCTGGAGCAAGAAACAAAGAAAAAAATGTAAAAAAAAAAAAAAAGAAAAGGTCAGTTTGAAAGCTGACAGGAATCTGTTCAAGAGGCTGCTTGTTGCTGCTGAGAGCGACAGAATAATAGATTTAGAGATACTCTTGCTGCACGAATTGTCCGAAGTGCCGATGCCCCTCGCTAATGCTGGTGGAATCATGAATACTACGGACAAGTGCATTGTGGGACAAATCATTGAATGCAGCTCTGCACAGCCTTGTCTTCCGAAACTTCCACAACATGCTAAAACAGTAACAATAGTTGATGGCATGGCGCTCATTCAGAGCTTAGGTAAATCTTCTCATTTGTGTACATTTGGGAACTATGCTGATATGGTGGTGCGAAATATCCTGAAGCGTGTGGACGAAGAGCACTCAAGTTGTATTTGACCACTACACTCAGCACTCAGTCAAGACAGCAACGCACCATAAGCGCATCAAGCAGCCCCAAGAGGCGCCCTGTTCGAAGAAAAATTGAGAATCGTTCTGTACCGCTGCCTCAATAGTGGAAATCATTTCCTCATCTGGTGGAGAATAAAGCAGATCTCACCAATTTTCTGTCTATTCATCTTGTACAGGCCACCAATGATCTCGTTGACAAGGAAAAAGTAACAGCAGGAGGTTTACGAATGCAGCACAAGTGTACTCTTGAGCACGTTGAACAGTTACAAAGTAATCAGGAGGAAGCTGACACTCGTATGATTCTCCACGCAGCAGAGACCATGAGGGCTGGATATCAAATATTAGTGGTTATTAGTCGAGATAACAATGTCTTCGTCATGCTAGCTCACTTCAATGACCAAATAGGCGCAAAAGAGTTGTGGATACATGCAGGAACGAAGCCTAAGCCAAAATTTGTGCCTGTCCATGCACTGAAAGACTGCTGAAATCATGGCCAACCTGCCAGGCTTCCATATCCTAATTGACTGGGGTATGCTTAAGTTCTTTTGCAGGATTTGGCAAGAAAAAGGCGTGGAAAAGGTATCTCAATTGCCCCTATCTCTTGAGGAAACTAGGGAGAGACCAGATAGGAGAAGATGGTATATCCGACACAACCAGATTTGTGATTAAAATGTACGATCCTGTCTCGGATAAAACTTGTATCGATGAACTTCGCGTTGCTTTGTTTCGGAGGAAAAACCCCGACTTGTTACCCCCAACCGAAGATGCCCTTCGCCACTACATCAAACGTGCACATTACCAGGCTTTTGTGTGGTATAGTGTTACGAAACCAGCACCAGAGTTACCATCAGTGTTCGAGTGTGTTTGGCAGAACGGTCCAGATGAAGGATTGCAACCAGTATGGACAAACAAAGCCTCAATCCTGAAAGACAGGCCTGAATTGTTGACCTGCAAATGTTGAACCAATGCAGAACGAACATGTGCAGCTGCGTCAAGAACCTTGTTTCCTGCACGGATACATATAGTTGTGCAGCTGGTCGGTGCCACAATAGCTCCAATCTAACTGTCCTTGATGAAGAAATGGTGATGAAGAAGAAGATAGCTCTGAACTTGATAGTGGACCTGATGACTAGAAATATGTGAGCATCCCCTCTCTCTCCCTGTCTCTTCTCCACCCACCCACCCCTCCTCTCTCTCTCTCTCTCTCTCTCTCTCTCTCCGGCTTTATCGTGTTGCAGCAGGAATGTGTGCTCTGCCAAATATTTACTTTGAGGTGTTGTGTGAATGGATTATAGTGTGTGAAAAGAACTAACAGTGTTAAAGCCTGATCTGTCAAAAGAAGATTGCCATATTGTTGTCCCTTTGAAGATATAGTGCACACGTGGCTTTTTTCTTATGGGCATAAGACCATCAAGGTATATGTGTGTCACAGCTGAAAACAAAACAAAATAGTTTTTGGTTATGATATTTATGCATCCTGAGAAAAATGGTAATTTCTGTTGGATTTCGACTAAGTCAATTAAATGACGGCTAAAATAAATTGATATTGTTTATAATTTCCATAGCGCATACATCTACTTTTGTTATATGATGAAGCACTTAGTATTTTAACTTTTTTCGGCATTTTTTAAAAAAAACATGTTTTGACCCCCTTTGCACTCATTGACCCCGTGAGTGACCCCCCACTGCTAAGTAAGGTGACCTTTAGGCTACATAAAATATGATCAAGAGTCGATGTACTATCGTATAACATCCTTGGTTGCTTTTGAATTTGATTGTATCACGAACTCCCGAAGATGAAGTCTTCTGATATGTCACGTTTGAACTGCATTTTAAGAAAAATGGCGACTTCTGTTGGATTTCGGCTATACAAATGAATAAATTATGACTAAAATAAATTGATATCAGTGTTCATAGTTCATACGTCTATGTTTATTATATGAGAAAGCATTTATTGTTTAAACTTTCTGAAGTATTTATTTATTTTACATGTTTTGACCCCCTTTGCACTCATTGACCCCGTGAGTGACCCCCCACTCCTAAGTAAGGTGACCTTTAGGCTACTTAAAATATGATCAAGAGTCGATGTACCATCGTATAAAATCGGTGCTTGCTTTTAGATTTGATTGTATCACAAACTACCTAAAACGAAGCTTTCTGATATGTCACGTCTGCTCCATTTTGAGAAACCTGGCGATTACTGTTGGATTTCGGCTATACAAATCAATTAAATTACGACTAAAATAAATTGATATTAATTGTAATTTTCATAAGTCATACATCTATGTTTCTTGTATGATAAAGCACTTAGTGTTTTAACTTTTTCTAGCATTTTTATTTTTTATGTGTTTTGACCCCCCTGTACACTCATTGACCCGTGAGTGACCCCCCCCCCCAACCCCCTAAGACAGATGACCTCCACTTGAAATGTGATCAAGAGTCGATGTGCTATCGTATAAAACCAGTGGTTGCTTTTAGATTTGATTGTATCACGAACTCCCTAAAATGAAGCCTTTTTGATATTTTACATCTGGACTAATATGTATTGAAATGCATTTGTTCGATTCATTTTATGTGGATCAAAATTAACAATGATAATACAATGTCGGCGAATGAATTGATAATACATAATTTATTTTCAGTGGGTAGAATGGAGCAGCCTCAGCTTGTATGAAAGTGTCACGGAAAGACGGACGTGTACTCTATAACTGTCACTGGTACCATAATATTGTCTGTTTTCGACATTATCACTTAGCACTTATAGCAGATACTTCATGAGTGATAGTACGGCACGGAGATGCATCAGTTACTGAAGACATTTAGAGTTTTGGTATTCCGCTCATTAAATTACGTTAATTGATACACACTCAGTATCTGAAAACCCGTGAACACAAAGTGTAATGAGTGTCGATTTGAAAGTCGTGTTACAATTCAGCAGAGGCAGATTAAGACACCAGTACTGGTGGTAGGTAGGCCAAGGCACACTAGGTCAATGGATAGCGCGCATGTTCAAAGAAACATGATAATATCTATTATACTACACATGTTTGGCTGACTGTTTCACACACTAATTAAACCCATTATCTCTTTTACAGCTAAAGGAGTGAAGATAGAGTTTATACTCGTTTGTCTGACAACTGCATGCCTTTGAATTCCATTAACACTAAGTTGTCCTGCAGCATTCTCCTTGTGTCGATTAGAGAAATGTTTTAAGTCCACTCGGCAAGTGAAGAGATATTTCGGGGAAATAAAAATAGAGGTAGGAGATTTGTTTTCCTTTGTTTTATTGAGTGTGTATCACTGATGCGACTTGCAACTTTTGGCAGAGAAAGATTTTGCGGAAAGTGTTCCATAATAATCGTGGCTTATGAACGTCATACATAGTTCATTGAACGAAGTGAATTTGATTCTCACTGATCTCCTACTCCCGTCAGGCGTGTCGCTCTCTTTCTCTCTGTGTCTCTCTTTCTTTCCCTCTCACGTCCCTCATTTCTCTTGTTTTCTCTTTTTTTTTTTTCGGTCCTCTATATTTGTTCTTCTTTCTCCATTAAACTCTCTCTCTCACGTCAGATGGTTCACATGATGTGTAACAGCGAGACCCTCCGTGCTTTAGATAGGAAAATAACCCACCAGCAATGATTTTGGGTCTAGGTTGTATATAATGGATAAAATTAGTCAGACAACATATCATAATTGAAGATGACTGCAATGACTGACCAGCCTGAGAGTCAGTATTCAATAAAATCAGAACTAGCCCATCAGTTTTATAGGAAATTTGTGTACATGACACAGGCAGATAAAGAAGGAGACAAATAATGAAATTATGACGTGTAGGCACGCATTCAAATTGATACTTAGCGCACGTATCATAATGTTTTTCTAGTCATAGGTCTTGTTCTTGTTGATATCAAGTTGTTGCGGTAGCCAATCTTGGGAGATAACACTCTATCTCTCTCAGTTGATTAGGCCTTCTCCTGATAATGCCATTTCTGCATTGTAGCGATCTCTGTATAGGTGTCTTCAACAGCCGACATTGTTTCTTGGAAGCTCACTTCTTCTCTCTAAATGGCTTCATTCCGTGGCGAAGCTGTAGTTATTCAGTGATCAGAATCGGGATAGGTGGTTCTTGGGTTCAAATCAAAAGGAGCCCGACATTTTGTCTAGAGAAAGACAAATTAATTGCACTCTTCGTCAGAATCGGGATTAGAGGTTCTTGGGTTCAAACCACAAGGGACCCAACATTCTGTCTAGTGAAAGACAAATTAGATTCACTTGATGACTCGACCCGAGTTAAAACTGACACCTGACAATGCCTAGATGCTCTTGTTCCATTGACAAAGATCTGGGCACTTAACATGAGGCCGTCTTGTATGCGTCTTAGTAAGCTGAGAACGTATATGTATGTCTCCATCGAGTCAGTAAGGGTAAATAATATTGTGAAACCCTGAGCCTTCTCTGTTTACCTGAGCCTATGCCGCATAAGAATAAGTAGCTATATAACTGTAATCTACATGTATTATTTTTGTTACTATCATTAGTATTCGTATTATTCATTTTCGTCACGGAAGATCTTATACACTTGCACACTCCTTAATCGCTTCTGTCAATTGTCTGATATTTATTAAAACTTTAACCTCCCGTTGTAGCATTTGCCGGCTTGTGTTTGCCATAGGCAAACTATTCTTAAATATTGTATACTTTCATCTCAGTTTGCCAGCTGAATAACGTATTTTACTGGTTTTTCGTTGTTTTTTTTATATTCTGAGGTGCTTTCATTCATGACTCCCTCCTTAATTAAAAAACATCTGACAAGTTGAAGAATCGCCTCTTCTCCAGGTGTGTTATGTTGTGAATAGGTCTGGCTCTTGTTACCCTTGTTGTCCTAGGGCTTTTTTCCCTTATGACTGATACATTTGTCTTAGATATACAGGGGAAGCGATCTATCAGTATTCTGGTTATTAGCTTCGGTATAGTTATGATACGGAAAGGGACATCGTTACTTTCAGTGAATCTCTGAAGAGGTTCTAACGCTGATTTGGCGGCCTTGAGGGATCAGATAAATTGCATCTAATCTTAGACAAATAGAGTCCCTTTCTTGGAGATTCAAAGTGTGTCTCAGAGAGAGAGGCTGACAAAAATTCTACAGAATGTTGGAGCAAAAATATCGCCCTGTTTGATTCCTCTGTACTGAGCAGCTGAGATTGAGCTAACAGACATCTTTTTGTCTGGATGTCAGGATAATCCTGGGGAGTCGCCTCTGGAAGAGTGTCTACCACTGCTTCTCTACTTTTCAGTAACAACAACAACAACAACAACAACAACAATAACAACAACAACAACAACAACAACAACAACAACAACAACAACAACAACAATAACAACAACAAAGACGACGACGACGACATCACAACAACAAGAACACATAATGGGACTTGCAAGCCAGGGTTGGTAACTCATTCGAGAAAAGAACATCTTCAAATACAAATCTATCTAGAGATGAACTGATCAGCCAAGTCCGCCCGCCCAAGACACGCAATTGATGAGCGCACGACTCATACAACTTGAAAGATTGCAGACAGAGTAAAGGGTCAAGAAGAAGGGGGAGAAGAAGACTAGCATGTCTTAACCTTCTTTCTTACTGTTTGTGTTTTTGCTTCCCGTAAATGTCTCACTGCTATGACGCTGCCAGTCTTCTAGTTATCTGAGCCTTTTCTATCGTCTTGTGTTACAAAAATAGAACAATCCATAGCAAACTGGACGATTGCCCACGCGTCATCCAGTAACGGAGAAAAACTCTGAACAACATAGGTATATGACCAATCAAGCCATACCTCTGGTGAAGATAGTCCCTGGCACTTTAGCATCTCGAGGACTGATTATGTGAAACATAATTATAAGTGTTCAGTCTAGTTACCGCTAAGCAGTTTCACACAAAAGGCTACTCATCTTGCCGATCCTCGAGTAACATTCCCGACGACATAAGGTTCTTACTTAGATAAGAACCTAGCAGTGTATTATGATATATATTAGATGTGCTGAAAACAAAACCTTTCAATACTGATCCAGACGACAGCCTGCACAGTCCTGTAAGATGAGCAAACATTGAAACAACTGATGCTGTTTGCCGCATTTACTCGCCCCAGCTCCTTAGATTCAGTTCTTTAACAGGAGAGAATAGAAGAGTTTTTGTTGTTTTTTTGAATTGTGTGAAGTGGCCTACAGTTTGAGAGAGAGAGAGAGAGAGAGAGAGAGAGAGAGAGAAAGAGAGAGAGCGGGGTAGGGGAGGGAGGAGGAGGAGGGAGGAGGGAAGGAGTCAAAGGAGTGCAATAATTATACTATACACATCCTTACTTTATAATGTTACAGTTATTTTCAAACTGTTGTGCTGCAGAAGACAATGATGCTCATGTTCACAATGACTCATGATCAGAGCTCCCTTAGGGATAAAACAGTTTACCCGATCTATAAGTAGAACGGTCAGCCTTGGGACCATCGATCCTTGTGGAACTACCGGTATTCTTGCGTATTGCACTTCTTCTTCTTAATCTCCTTCTTCTTTTTTTACAGAAATGTAATTCATTTGCCTAGGTCAACATGTATTTTTTTTTCATCGACTGCCTTTTGATTATCACAATATGATCATCCTAGTCCATGGCTTCTCCAGCACACTTATCCAAAGCGAGACATGTTCCAGGAGAAAGTGAACATTTTACCAATATATTCTAATGGGACCTGAGTCTTGGCTCAGACGTTAACTGATATTTAGCATCGGTATAATTATAGGCCTCGATAGGCTACTATATTTGAAATATTGGTCTTTCAACAATGAAGGAATTACAGCGATTCTTACCTTTAACAGAAAATCGTTGAAAAGGATTCACATACGATTAAGTATCTCATCCTTTTATTTGTCTCTATGTCTCTTCTTCTTTTTTTTTTCTCTTAATTCTCCTCCTCTCATCTCGTTATCCATACAAAAACATTACTGTGTTTACCCCCCTCCCCCCTCTTTTTTTAAAAACCCCTTTATCATTTGAATTTCAACTAATATTATGAGATTCAACTTTTTTTTTTCCGCAGCGGTCGGAGCAGTTATTTTTAGATATCATCCAGACAGTGATTTCAATGCCACACTTACGTCTCACAGAGTAGCTGCAAAGAGCTTTAGCAGGTGATTGCCACACTGCCAGCGGAAAGACTTATTGGTGAGAAAGGAACTATGGCCGGACGATTCAGTAAGTCAAAGTAGATCTACAGCTGTGTATGTATGTTGTGAAAATGTAACCTATGTGTTGATGGCATCAAAAAAGTCTTTCACTGAATAATCACATACACACATATACAAAAAGGGGGGGGGGGGGATGACTGATGTTTGAATTACCTTTACCTAATTTTTAAAAAAGAAACAAAGTTACAATTACCATGCTTGGCGTTATATTTAAAATCATCGTTATCTCCAGAACCACCGTTTTTCATCTCATAATATACTCCCTCCTCTTTATGTTTAATTTATATATATTGTTATATTCATGTATTCTCCCCTCCCCCCTCCTCATCTCGGCCTTCCTCCTCACCACCATCCTTATTCGAATTCCTGAATGCAATTTCTTGCAAGGACCGCTTTACTGGATCATAGATAATATGATCATTTTCTACATGCCGGCTCAGGATTCCATGTTTCACTGCACGCCTGTGTAATAAGTTATCATGATGTTGATCGGTCTAAAACGAACAGAAAAAAAAAAACTCTAAAAAAAATAGCCACTTAGGACTAGCTTTTCTTTATGAGACATAGCGATAACAGCCAATCATCACATAATGTATCGCTCGAAAAAGTGCTCCAACTAGTGAAACTTTTTTTTATAGATCGGTATGAGACGAATCAAATCCATGTTAATTTAGTGACGGGTATTTGCTTTAAAACTCATGATTTCTAGTGATGCACCGAAATACCTGTACATGTATTCTGTTTTTTATTTTTGTTCTTTATTTTTTTCATTGTTTGTTTAAATTGATTTGTTTTTGTTCTTGTTTGGTGTGCTTATTGCTATCCTAGTACTTTAGTGTGCATACTACTCATGGGTACCAAATAATAAATCTAATAATAATAATAATAATTATCCTATTCTGTCTTAACAGGCAGTTCTTATTAAACATAATTTTAAAAAAAGAGAGAAATGAGTAGAAAAATTAAGGAAAGTTATTATATTTAGACAGGAGAGAGAGAGAAGAGAGAGAGAGAGAGAGAGAGAGAGAGAGAGAGAGAGAGACGCAGTCGTGAAAAGTAGCAGATTTTAGGTTTAAGGGCATTTACAACACCAGGATTGTAAAATCCCTATGGCGGTTCCACTTCATAGTCCCAAAGAATATAGACCAACCACTGGTTGCAGTCACCACTTTCATCATTATCACCATGGATCTTGCGTTGTTTTCTGAATTGTTATCCGACTCTCTCCTCCCATTATAGAAGCAGTGGCACTGCTGGTTCTCGAATGTCTCCTGCTTCCTTTCAAGGTGTTATGGTTCTGGCTTCTCGCTATCCTTCGCTTCGTGGTACCCACCAGGTTCCTGGCCAAAGATGTCAGCGGTCAAACTGTCCTCATTACTGGAGCAGGTCAGTTTTCTAAACGATCACATGTAATCAAGTACTGTTCTGGAGACAGGCTTATGATGTTGTTTAAAATGAGCGGTTTCTACTCATTACTATATACCAGAAACAAAATATGATAGATGGTCTCAATAAATTTGTGTTGCCAGTAACTGACCTTTCAACACCGCTGCGGTACGGTAAATATTCTCAGATTTCTGTGAAATAGGTAATATGCTTTCTTGAGACAAACAGGAAGAATAGTGAAGTTATATTAGATAGAAAACATGTTTCAATAAAGAGGCTTAAACAAAGTGTCATACAAAGTAGTACATATGCGCTTCTATTTCTGTTCATCCAATATAAAAATACATGAAAAAAAAAAGGAACTAATTTGCGCCACATCATTCTATGACTATAAACTATGACAATATAGTATGTTCTTCTCCTTTCTTTACCGCCTTCCTAACTGCTTAACAATTCTTTTACCTAGCCTGTATTTGCTTTCACAGTGAACAAATTTTTAATGGCATATTGATGTCCCCATCGATTTAAAGTGATTAATGGACTTTCTGTTTAAATTTCAATACCCGTGACTTTGTTAAGTTCACATGAATGCCCACTGACCTGGACAACACGGATGTCTAAATAATCTTGTAATCAAAAGTGAATTATTTCGGTGTACATTTTCCTTAAGCATGCACATGAAACAATGGTAAAGTTTTCCTGTCCGTCTGTCCGTCTGGCAACCTGTCGGGCCAATCAATCAATCAATCAATCAATCAATCAATCAATCAATCAATCAATCAGTCAGTCAGTCAGTCAGTCAGTAAAGCAATCTATCAAACAATCGATCAATCAACCACTCAATCGATCGATCAATCAATCAATATATCTATATATATATAAGTTAATCAATCAATCAATATATCAGTCAATCTGTCCGTCCGTCCATCCGTCTATCTATCTATCTATCTATCTATCTATCTATCTATCTATCTATCTATCTATCTATCTAT
>JBCEWB010080309.1:0-29137 GCA_039654565.1 Peronia peronii | reverse complement strand
AAAATTACATAGACAGACGGACAGACAGAAAATTGAAAGACAGATAGATAGACAGATATGTCTAGAGAGATAGAGAGAGAAAGAGAGAGAAAATACTAAAATGCTAGATGAGGAGAGAAGAGACAGAGCAATGAAAGAGAACTTGATAAGAGAGGGAGAGGTTGAGTTAAAAGAGAAATAGGAGTGTTTGTTTGGGGAGAGGGGAGGGAGAGGAGGGGGGAAGTAAGGTTGGCCTGAGGACGAATAGGGGATGAACAAGTAGAAAGAAAGGGTGGGGGGGGGCATAAAGAATGACAATGAACTGGAGAAACTGATAACTGTAGAAAATTATTTTAAGAAAATGTAATAAATGAATTTTTGAGAAACGTTATCTGGGAGAGAGAAACAGACAGGCAAACAGGACATACAGCCAGACAGACAGATAGACAGATACACAGACAGACAGATACACTGACAGACAGATAGACAACACACAGCCAGACAGAAAGATTGTGGTGTTCGAGAGCGAGAGACAGACAGGGTGTATTCGAGGGAGCAAGACAGAAAGAGTGAGAGTTTCTAACCACAAAAAAAAGCAAAAAAATCTTGAGAGGAATATGATTTTAAGAAGAAGTGAAAAAAAAATACAATCATAGTGACGACAATGAATACGTAAAAGGATATAGGTTTTGTTTTTTTTCAGTAGGTAGAGAGGTCTATTCTCATTTTATTAAATTAAAGGGAGCGATCGGGTGGACGAGGAAAAACAAATGGTGTTCCATTGACTGACAACTGAAGGAACAAGCAGCTGAGAAATTATAGGGTTAACTTAATTGGATATACAGTGCTAAATTCAGCGGGCATATCGTTCTGATCAAGAAAAGAGCGATAGCGTGAAGAGAAGAAAGTGAAAGGGTGTGTGTGTGGGATGGGGGGGGGAGGGAGGGAGGGTATAGATAATAGTCAAGAGGAAGACGATGGCGACCGCAGGTAAGAGAGGTGGACAGAGAAACAGAAGAGTAGAGAAAAAAAATGAGAGATAGAATAGATGACAAGGGAGTGAGCATAGCAGACTGATGTGAGCTGGCAGCCGGTATCCCCCAGTTCCATGACAGTTGCCATGGATTCTAGTGGCTAGCCCGTGTGTTTGTTTCCGGCATAGCCATGGCCGGCGTCCATGAGCTGATTAGTACTCACCTACACGTAGACGTGAATACCTGTTCTTGATTCCTCTAGATGTTGCACACAAGCTTATGTATGGCAAACATACTACGGCCCTTACTCCACGAAAAAAGATCTACCCGTTGGTTTCACAGGTAAGTTGTCCATGAGACATCCATCAGAATAACACAAGGTGTTCATCAATCGACAACAATGATGCATGGTGTTCCCTTCCCAGGTCCTAAATACACACATACCTGGATAGGTAATGGATACGGCACTTACACGACCTAACCACTAGGTACCTAGAGCCAAAATAATGTCCGGGATGTGTTCATCTATCTCAAAGTAGCTATGCAATTTCCTCTTTGTCTCCGAATCCTTACCTGTTAGCGATCTTGGCAAACAAGTTTCTAAGACTACTAAGAGAGTTAAACAGATACACACTCTCGTTCTCTCTCTGCTTCTCCGGTATGAACAAAATACATCGGTCACAGAGCTAGTCTATATAATGATCAAGTAAAAGTACTAACAGTTCCCTGCTTTCTTTCTCTCCTCCCCCTCCTTTCCACCCCACCCCTTCCCCTCGGCAAAAGTCTTTCCAGGTAGGATACACATCATACGCACACAAATAGACACTCACAGATATGCACACGCTTACGGACAGCAATAGCTGAAGTAAGGACCAAAATACACTTTGGCTATTTTCTTCCTTTTCCTTGACTTCACAATTTGTCTCAACACTAAAATCAAACACACCACACATCTCTCTCTCTCTCTCTTTCTCTCTCTTTTTGTCTCTCCATTGAGATCTATACCAGACAATGACATTAAGATACTCATCAGAATACATAGTACAGATTAGTCTTAATTCCAGCTCCTTTTATTAAACAAAACAATAGACACCAGATGGATACGACATGCAGAGATCAGTAATGAAATGCTAACGGTTCCGTTTCCTGTCAGGTTCGTCCAACCCCTCCTTCCTCTGCCCCCCTCCCCCCCAAACCAAAACATAATCTTCACCTCTGACACACAAACAAAATATGCACACAGACACACACACACATACACACACACACACACATACGCGCTGTGACTTAAACGCTGACATCAATAACTCAATGGCACCAGTCCTCACTACACAGAATTCTGGCATACTTTGCATCCCTTCCTTCACATCTAAGCGTCTGGAAATTTTTAACCCTTTCTGAGCCAGACGCCTTCCTGACCTACCCTGTTGTTTTCTTTGTGATGAAACCAACCATCCTCATCAACCGTCAAAAAAAGCCAAATAATTTATTCCGTATGACAAGAGGAGTTTTATTTACACAGAACAAATTTGCAGTAGGTGGATTTGAGGATCTGAACTAAATAACTAGAATTTTGAAGAGGGAAGAGGGCTAAATCAAAGGGATAATGTATTATGTCAATTGTTTTCTTTTGGTCATGCTATGCATCTTGTCATTTTGTCAACGTTAGCCTTGTGTTGCCTATTTATTCTGTGTCCCTGAAAAAGAAATGAAACACAGATCTACTCTCACCTATACCCAAATATAGGGAGGGAGTGTAATATAAAACTCTATTTGTTTCAAACCCCGAATCTTGTCATTTAATAAGCTTATCGTTTCAATAAGATCACATACGGAGATAATACACCAGACCTTTAAAAACTTGAATAAATTAAATCGGGAAATAATGGGGAGAAAGACGCAGGGTAATGTTATTCTTCGTGCGTGGTTTAAATCATTCTGTTTGTTCCGGGTAGTATGAATAAGACGACCACAGAAACAATATGGAATCTCGCTTTAGGTTAATTTTTAGGTTAGTGTTCTTGCATAGCCGGCCTGGTATAGTTTTCAGTGGTAAGTAGGCAACTTGTTAACTCAAGCCTCTCAAAACCTATGCCAGTTCTCTTTCTCTCTCTTTCTTTCTCTCCTTCATTTCGTTCTGTCTCTCTTTCTTTATCGTTGGTCAATTCCCCTTTCTTGCTTCCGACGCCGCTACTTTTTTACCCTCTCCCACAGTCTTTCTCTCCCTCGCTCGTCTCTGCCTCTTTCAATCTTTCTCTCCTACTACCCATTTCATCTCTCTCTCCTACTACCCATTTCTAGAGTAATAATATGACCTGAGTGAAATTCATCACAAACGTAATGCAATCCTGATACTAAATGAGAAATTACAATAAAAATGACAACCTTCACTGATTCATTCATATAGCTCTGTCTCATATTATCAGTTTCGTGTGTTCAGTTTCAAAACAGATTACTGATATTGGTTGAAATAACATATGGGCCTAGATCTCGTAATAAATTAAAATTTAAATACAGTACTGGCTTGCTCTTACTGAAGCAAATTCAAACATAAAACTGGGCATACTTTCTACCACGAATATGGATCATGCTAATGAGCTAGGAGAGGTCTGAACTATGTAGGAATTGCTTATTCTGTATCCTCACATGGCCTGAGACTACCCTAGCTGAAATTAGATTGTAAACCTAAACAATGTTGCAAAGTATCCGATCTTTTTCAGTTAAAATGCGTAGGAAGATATTTCTTTTCTTTTTTTTTTTTTTTTGGTTCTTTTTACAGTAGGAAGCTGCGTAATAATATTGTATTATATTATTGTATTAACTGTTAACAGCGCAATGTTCTGCACAAAGTAAACATAGAAGCCCATATCTCTGCCGCACGACAGCTCGCAATGTTAAACTAGGAGTTCATTACCATCACAGGAGCAATGGGTATTCAGGAAAAGTTCTCTATGGAATATACAAGAGTAGCCGTCTTTGACTGGTAGGAAGGAGATCTGCTTAACTCAAGATGCGTTGGAAGAAACAGCTAGAATGGCACTGTTTCCATGCTGATTTTGTTTCATGCTCAAGAAATGACAATTTCGAGACAAATTACTCGTACAAAACGAATACGTGTATCCTGTTGTTGTTCTCTCCGTTGAGATATCTACTTCTAGAGCAAATAAAAGGCGTGAGATAAATGAAGCTACTGTTCTGTAGCTGTCTGAAATGTAATTTATATGCAAAGTATATGTATACTGAGCAAAGCTTGGGCAGATCGGCCCGTGGACATTTCCAGGGTTAAAATAAATGAGTTCGAAACTTAGGGAAGGTGTGAGTGGATAGCTAAATAACCTAGTACCAGCTAGAAAATGAGCGAGCGGATGAACAAGCACCTTCTCATGGCAAATACCGGCACACTACAACTACGCAGTTCATTTCGGGATACCCATGCACGCCCTTATCGCTGTTTATATCTTGACGCATTCTTACACAACAGAAAAACAGTTTAGAGACCCATTGCTGGGACATCTATTTTGTGTTGGTTTAACGGAGGGGGGGGGGGGAATTAACAATGTTTGAGATGCATTTTTCTTCAATTCAAGACTTCTTTGAAAACAGTAAGAGAAAATGTGTTTAATCTGGTTCTTCTCCTCACAAGTTCATTCAACCCAACCACGCGTAGAGAGAACTCACGCCAAACGTGTTGTCAGGTTTAAAAACAGAAAGAAATATTTTACCTAACAAGCAGGGCTTACCTTTCCGCATTGGACTCCATGCTTTCCGCCGACATCTCCATAATGAGTGGGTGAGCAAGTGAGCGAGTGAGTGAGTGAGTGAGTAAGTGAGTAGTGAGTGAGTGAAGGGGTGAGTATAGGTTGAAACATGATATCCAATGGGTGTGTATCACACGTATGCATTTAGGCCTACTGGCCAGGGCCAGCGGACAAGTATGCTTAAATGAATAAAAATGAAACTGGCAGTTCAACTTCTGTCAGAATTTTTTTTTTTAACCTTATGATAAGAATCAGTCATTGAGGACAATGTTACCTGCATACATACTTTCTTTCTTCACCCCTACAGTCTAGGCAGCTGAACAGCTGTGCTAGTGATTTATCGCTTCCTGTTAACTTAAAGAGTACACACATCGTCAGTGATGTTTTCTTGTAAAGGAAAACAAAATGGACCAACTCATTTCACATGCGAGGAGGGACAAACATTAATTACGGGGTTAAGTTGGTACGGACAATTATGTTGCTTTAGGACTCTTGTTTTAAATAAAAGATAGCACAAGGTCACGTTACTTGCAAGAAGATGAGAAAATGTAGATCTAGGTCTATAAAAAGACATTTTGGCACCAGGAAACGATTAAAGGTAGGTCTGCTAAAAAGCCAACATAACTTTCCAATAAGCAGCAAAAATAGGGTGTCGATAAGATTGAAAAAAAAAATAATAATGTGTGGATGAGACTGAAATGATACAGCCTGTCACTGTATAGGTCGAGAGATCACGGCGTGAAAGATCAAATGTAGGAAAGCGAGGGTGGCAATTTATGTGTTTTTATCATTCATCAACCGGCCTAAAATGCCATCGGCTTTCTGTCATTGTGAGAGTAAATACCCCCCTTGTAATAAAAAATTTAATCTAAGAAAAATGGTTAAAAATCTGACAAATATACAGATCTATTAAGCATCTGAAAGATGACTGCTCTGTAAATAAGTCGAGCACACCAATGATAACTTTCACACTCATACCACTCGCACAGCAATGTCAAATTTGAACTCAATGAGATATCTAGATCTTGATCCATGCAGTCTATAAGTTTAATGCGAACTAACTTGACCAGCTGAAAGTTTCATAATGGCCTGACAAGTAAATTCACTGAGCATGAGTGCCTGTAAATGAAAATCACTGCAGAGCCCTGCTATTACTTCTGTTCATCCTTATAAACCATCTATTAATCCACCCCTATAGCACAAGCTTCATAAAATGTTTCATGAAAAGAACCTGAACGCAGACAACGACAGGGCAACGATTTACATTGATACTTTGACCTATTCTATTGCTGATATATGGATACGCTGTGCCCTTGCCTTCTCTACTGCAGTCTGCCGGACAAAGAGAAAGTAACTGAATGAAAAAACAAAAACAAGAGAAAAAGTTGTATGTTTCTCACTTTCACTTCGGTGCTCTGCACAAAGGCAACCTGTCATGAGGGGCAGTTATTATAGCGGTGATACTCTATGCATACGAGTTTCCGACCTTTCTTGAGTGAAAACAAAATGTTTGGCTGACTAACACAGCCTTCGCACCAATAACGTGTCAGTGAATCCAGTACAATAATACTGAGAATGCGGCTAGTCTGTGCTGTCTACCTGCCTTTATCTTTCTGTCTAGCACTGCACTGAAGGCCAAGTCTTCCTGGTTCTCGGCAGATATATACGCGCTCACGGTGTAAAGCATACTCGTGGGTAATCATACATTATTATTTTACCATTGTTTCCATCATACAATCACATAAACAAACAAAAATAAAACGTACCATGTTTCTATGTTGTATCAGACCATCAATTCTGTTGTGAATTTCTTATTCCAGGAAAAGAATTTGGAGTGACCACATCAAAGATCAACACAAAATCCACTGAAATCTTAGGCGTAACAAGTCTCGTATGTTTGTTTAAGCTTACGGCTTAAGTAGATCTAGATGTCGATCTACTCGTCATCACACTGTATCTTAAGAACAGTCTAGATCAAGGCCTAGTAGATCTAATTCTTACCCTGACCTATCACCATAGGAATGTCCGATCCTATTTTCCCTATCTCCTAGACACGGCCTTGATGGATTCCAGCTAGACTATTATTTCACTTTTCATTTCGCTCTTTGCGCTACAGTCTGGGGTTTTGGTGAATGGTTCACGAACGCAGGCATACATGTATATCTAAACCTAACTCCTGAAGATACCCAGCTCTCTGCAATAATCAAAGACGTCGCTCCTTATGTCTCACTCAACTCTCAACTATCAAACAGGAGATGCGATAACACAAACGTGTTTCGTATAGCCACACGTTCACATAGGGCATTCTTTGTATGGGATGCCTGATGCCAGACCCTTGCATGAGCAAGTGAGTAATGATAAGCTTAACAGTCACTCACAACTCAGATGCCACATTAGATCTACCAGCCCGCATCACTGGCTGGTTGAATGTACGCACAGTGCCGTCGGTGCGGTCCATGAAAAGTCTTTGCGCTAGCAAACCACGGGATGTTGAAAAAAAAAAAAAAGATTTCACAATACAACAGTTACAACCGGACCTTTTCCCTCTAATAACACAGACCAGATCCTCTCCACAAGTTCTGTCAGTTATTTTCGCCTTGGGCTAACAGTCAAACAAACTGGTTAGGCCTGGAACGGCGAGGAACAAACATTCGCAGTTTTAGAGAACTTGAAGAGAACGGGCTTTGCGGGGCTACCAGCTCCATTTGGCGGAATTCACGAGTTGATAGTTCGTTCATTGGACGAACCTTGGGTCGCTCAGACCAATCAGAGCAACTGGCGCTCGCGCAGACCCTTGATCTTTCACCATCTGAAATTCATCAAGCAAAGTTCAGAATAGGAGACGATAGGGGGAAGTGCGGAATAAGGTAAATTAGGTGTGAGAGACCCTTCCGAATGAAGAACGGTGAACATCAGAGAGGCTTGCAAAGAGAGAGCATGAAAAAGAAAAGATTACAAGTGTGTTTTTGGACCATAATATGTCGGCACTACACATAATATTTGTACACAATCTTGCAATAAGTGTCTTAATGTTTTCTTTGGGAACATACAGATTATGCGGTCATCCTCATCTCATCACATCCGTTCTCCTCCCCACAGAATTCAAGACAAAAAATATGGACACAAAGTCTACTGCTGCCTTTCATATACCCAAGCACATACACACACATACAAAAAATTATTGCCTGTCCGAAAGCGTATAACACCACTTCCAGTCAAGCCAAACCAACAATAGGGTTTATAGATCTACAGAGTGGTGCATGCGTATCTGGGACCGATATTTTTAGCGCACAGTTCACATTCGATTTCCCTGTATCTATGGATTTCTCGATCTCTGTTTTCGTTAACCCTCTTTACTAAAGGCAACTTTGATTACAATTAGGAACATTTTGCAGTATTTTACATGAGAAAGCAAATTGAGAGTTTTTAATATATATCAACATTCATTGAGCACATAATCCTTTAATAAGATTGTAGAATTTTCAGCTCTGTCAAGATATTATTGCATAGTTTTTAAGTTCGTTTGTAACTGTATGTATTTCTTACTTAACTGTGTGTGTTACTCTGGGCTACAAATAGTTGACGGACTTTTTAGTAGGTGAGAGAAAGAGAAACAGAGTGGAAGAGATAGAAGAGGGAGGAGGGGTAGGGAAAACGGGGGTGGGGGGAAGTGTGCAATGCATGTAGGCCTACTAACAGCTCGAGGAGTCTGGAGTTGGCGCGGGGCGCAGTTAGTCATCAAACCTCCACCCAAAGAGGGCAGCCCTCAGGCTGTTCGTGGTGAAATCCGAAAAAAAAAAGTCATGCCTGGAAGTCGGGCTGGGCTGAAGGGTAGGGCGTGAGAGAAGATGTGAAAGAGAGCATTTCCTTACTCTCTTAATGAGTCTGTGAAGGCAATGGAGGCATGAAAATGACAAGGGAAATGGCAAATAGGAAAGTTTCACCTCACAGAACCGAAGAAAGCAGTTGCCCTAACCTGCGAGGTTCCACTATGTCATTTTCTGCCCCAAAGACACAGACACAAACATTTTTGTGACATAACAAGATGAAAGTTTGCCCACGCGTTCTAAAATACTTAACAATTTACACTCGGGGAGGGGGGGGGGGAGAAAAGGAAAGAAGAAGGAATTGAACAGGCAAACAGGCAATGAAAAAGAAAGATCAATGAACAGACAACCAGATGTATAGGTTAAATGACAGACAGATTGACTGACTGACTGACAGATCGACTCTCTGACTGGCTGACTAGCTGAATGATTGACTGGTCATTGACGAATTGATTGATAAAAAGTGAGTGAAAAGGAGGCAGCGAATAGTTCACAAAAAGAAACGCAAAGAGTTAAAATGAGACAGGCTAGCAAGAACGTATATGACAGGAGACACTGTGTGTAGGCCTATACGATGTCGATAAGAATGATATTATGCTCTGAGACAATTTGACTTGGATTTCTTGTCTTATCTTCCTATAATTATTCTTTCTGGTTTCTCTCTTCCCACAGATTCGATGTCCCTTTTACCTTGTCTGCTCGACTTTCTCTCTACATCTTCACAGGTCACCAGTGAAATGCAATGCCAAGGTTTGTTTTCCAAACTGTAGGTGGGGAAGGCGAAAAGGGAAAGTCCAGTTTACTGAGGAGTGATTCATTTAACTGATGTGGGTTAAGAGCTATTTAAGTAATTAGTAGAGGCGTTTTCCTGATAGCAGTGAGAATTTCTATGTAGGCACCGACAGTTGCATGTATCTGTATTTCTGGTAGATAGACAGCTAGATAGCTAGACAGAAAACAGACAAACGGTCAGACAAACAGGCAGACGGATGATTGGACAGGCGGATGGATGGGTGAGTTAATGAATGAATGAATGGGTGACTGGATGAATGAGTAGATTAGCTGGAAGGATAGTTGGATGAATGAATGGATGTTTAGATGACTGGATGGATGGATGAATGGATGAATGGATGGATGGATGGATGAGAGTTCAGACAGACCAGCTCCACAAATGAACAGACAGAGACGGGAAGAAAAGGAAAAGTCGCTGAGATAGGGGACTAGGATGACATAAGACCCGAGAGAATATTCCAACAAGCGACATGGATGTTACATCTGTTTGGCTGAACTTGATACAGTTTACAGATCGTTCATATTATCGGCTGCTGTATTCAATGATCTTCAGTGCTTTATGATAAACCAATGAAATATCACTCAGGAAACTTCCAGACCAACTCAAAATTAGAGACAATGTCTAATATCTCTTGTATGTAGGCTATAACATAACTGTACCCTCAACCACACTTCCATAACCATTACAACCATAAACACCACTATTACACTAGACCCCCTTTGCACCATTTTGATTCCAGCCAAGATCCAACCAGCCAGCACTAGTTTTATGAGATAACAAGCTACTCTTCTCACGGAGAAACAAGATCACATTATTGCTCTTGCACTTTTAATAAAAAAAATATGGCACAGAAGAAAATCTGTCAGCGTCATCCACAAAGAAAACAATATCGTCTAGAAGATCAACAGTAAAGCCATCCCGCATGGCCTCTATGTTTGCTTGATATTTGTGTCGTTAATACTGTAACATTCCTGACAAGACGCGTGTTCCATTAGTCTGTTGCTTGTTATATCAATGCCATAATCTGTGGCAAAACATTTTTCCCTTGAAAACTTTTGTTTCGAGAAAATCGCCATTTTCTTCTCTCTGTCGCTCTCTGTTACCAAACAATTAACGAATCTGTTTCTAGAGAATGGAATCTTGCATTAAATTGTTTTATCATTTCTTATTGTGAAAAGTTATGTTCGAAAAGGTGGAGAGATAATTAAACTATCATGACAAAGGCATTTTGTCACAACAGACAGACGAGGCCTATGTGGGGCCAAACAGCCATATTGCTATGGAGAGTGTTTTTCTTGTATCAATGCTCCAGTAGTTACATCTAAAAATCTGAAGGAGTCTCAGCGTTCTAAATGTAGCTATGGCCCTCTAGCGCTCTCATCTTTATACCCTTAATCTAGTCTTGAGTCATTCTAAACGATGAAAAGTTAATTTCTTTTTAACATAGAACAGATTTGTGAGCATTCTACCAACAGTTAGATGAATACTGTAGATGAGGATACTCAATTAAGGCAATCGGGGGCTATATATCGTATATATATACGAGGAGAGGAAGAGAGGAGAGGAAGGGGCAAGATTATAAAAAGGAGATAGCGGGAGTGAGGGAGAAAGAGGAGAAACTAATAGAGAGAGAGAGAGAGAGAAAGAGAGCGGGAGTGCTGAATTTAGAGAGGAGAGCATGAAACAAAGAGAGAGAGAGAGAGAAATAGCCATGGAGATCGATGGAAGTTACCTTATGGGTGGAAAGCATGCCAAGCAAAGGGAATGAGTGATACATGTACATGTATATTCTCATACACATAGATATACATGTACATGTATCTCTTCTGTCATATACTGAACACAGATGTGTGTATGGATGGATGGAGGGATGGAAGGATGGATGGATGGATGGACAGACAGATGGATAGATGAATGGATGCATAAATGAAACAAATTATTCCTCATAATAAAATATGAGCCTAACTGAATGGAGGGAGCCACTGAATACACAAAAGCTGTAGTTACATATTTTTTTCTTTTATGTCTTCTAGTCTTCATTTTGTTTTGTTCTTTTGTTTTTGTTTGTTTGTTGGCTGGGTTCTGTTGTTGTTTTTTTAATGGCTTTTAAAACTGCCATAATGTCTCTCCATAATTCCTTAATGGATGGTGTATTCACACCTTAAAATTTGACACTTTTTTGACATCTTAGAGGTGAAGATGAATAAATGCTGTGTGCATACATTGGGAATGAGAAAAACATCAAACAACAAGAGAAATTTTCTTTACATAAAAATTCTGACTGTCCCAACCGTTTTAGTTGATTGTCCTTTTGGATTGTTTGGTCACTTTCTATTATGAAACAAAGCTTATGTCAAAGACAGAATTAGGAAAATGAATGGAAAGACAATGTACAAGGGGCACCAAGCACACAATAAATTACCACATATATTATAATATTGATCTACAAAAGATAGGCACATCTATAACACTCTGCATCAATCATAATGAACAAGTTCTATTGTAGTCTGCCAATGCAGTTCATTTAGGTAGAACTAGAGTTTATTTAATTTCTAGCCCTCAAACTGTAAAGTACAGTCCTCTTTTCCACAAGGATATTTCTTTCACAAAAAGAGAGACATTTATATTTTTCAAGGATTTTTATTACTTGTTTAATTATATGTGTGAACAGTCTGTTCAATGTTTACTCAAATAATTGAAAATGTGTCATTCAAACCCAAGAATGGATGGATGGATGCATGAATGGATGGGTGGATGGATGGACAGATGGGTTGATGGACGGTCATACAATTAGAAAGCACAGGGACTGAACAGATATGGGTGGATGTATAATAAATAATGAACAGATAGAGGGATACGTGGATGGATGGATGGATGGATGGATGGATGGATGGATGGATGGATGGATGGATGGATGGATGGATAAATGCTATACATATGCATAAATATGAAATTACACCATCATAAAATGAGGAATGCATTCAGATTTAAAATCAATAACCATAATCTCAAACAATCAACATGACTGCAAAGTCACTTGCATTGGCATACATGTTTTTGATATTATATAGTTCTCTACTGATTTCATAACAGAACACATTTGGCTGGCTCTCATTCAGGCATATGAATTTTCTGAATATTGAGGGAAATCATAGCACAACAGCTGCTGGAAGTGGAAAAGTACATCCCAACCTTACAAATGAAAACAAAAAGAATGTAATGTGTATTTTGAAAGAAAATAGTCTGCAATGTTCATTTTTTCCATTGATATGCAGTTTGCATCTCTTATCTTACATTGGATGTCCACCACAAGCAGCAAGCAACTATTTTACAATCTAATGTGATTAGCAGAATAATTCTTGTCATAAACTGTTGAGATCGTATAACACATGAAGAAGTTCACAAGAGGGACCATGAAATATTAGCATCTCATGAAAAATCTCCGGGGTGAAGAGATAAAAGCTGAAAGAGTATGATCATGTGTCTCATATGTCAGACTGTGCAAAAACTATCTTGCTGGGCACAGTAAAGACAGCCACAGACATGGAGTCTAAGGAAGAGATGGAAGACAACATCCAAGTATGGACAAAAATGGGATTGACTGAATCCTAGAGAACAGTGAAAAGATAGAGAGTAAGTTAGCTGCATCAGTTTTTACAAACTTTGTCCCTATGACATCGGTAGAAATCCAGACATAAATGATCGTTAGGTGTAGGGGCCAGTGCAAACCTGTGCTGTGAACTGTCAAGCCACTGAAATAGCAAAGCAAAACAGTTTGTGCTAAAACAAAAACAAAACCAAGAACTGATTGGTGGACTCAAATGTCTCCTCAACAAAACTGTGTCCTACAGTATTAAAATAATCTATATTCTTGTGATTTATACTGAAAAACAAGCAAAAAGAAACCTGCTGAAGTATTGTTTCATGAGACCACAATAAAGATAACTGATACAGAAAACAAAAGCAAAAAAACAAAACTGAAACTGTGGGAAACTTTCATAATCATACATGAAACTAAATGTATCAGCTTTAACTGATCTGAAGCAAATTATAAGAGAACAGTAAAGTCAAAAAAAAAAAACACCATAAAGACAAATTTATATTTCAAATAATCTGTCAAACAAGAACGATATAATTTGCTCACAGCAAAATATCTTCTTTCAATACATTCCATTTTGTTTGCACAAGCACAGTAGGGTTCAGAATTTTCAAGACCGAAAATATCATTGCATTGTTTTGTTTTTTTTTCCTTCTTAATCCATCTTGATCTGTAAAATATCTCTCGTAATCCTGTTTCTTCAAGCATGTTTCCAAACGTAAATTACCCAAATGGCTGGTCATCTGATAAGATTGTTTTTTTCTGACAAGCGGAGGTTTTGTAATGTAAAACAGAAGTATTTATCACAAGTAAAAAAAAATTTTAAACCTCAAAACATTATTTCTCAGCACAAACTAAATTACCTAATTTAATTTTTAAATTTTTAAACTGCAATTATGGGTAAACTTATCATCTATGTTGTCAGGAAACATGAACAAAGTTTTGTCAATGCATCACTTCAATTATGTAATTCTTATCATGAAACAGATATTAAATCCTTTACAGATCACTGAGATAACGAAAGAAAAGAAATAAAGCCAAGTCTCTGAACACAAAACTGGAAAGACAAAAACAAAAGATGAACAAATTTATTTTTTTTTCGTTTTGTCACACATGAAATCAACATTTTCATAGGCTTGAAAATGAGCTGATCTGAATCAAATTAAACAAAGAAATGAGAAAGCAAGCAATCCGACAGGCCCACAAATTACATTCCTCCTTTCAGCATTTTGAATTTGAACTATAAATATGAATGTGAGCCTGACAGGACAAAAAATATACATCTTCATGAAAGTTAGGGTCGTTTATATTTGTGAAAGTCATGTTCAAATAAAGATAAACAAATACAATCATAAACTGCTGTAATGCATATTATTCATGATTTTTGTTTTGTTTTGTTTTATTTCAGTTCCCTGCTTTTTTATTACTTTGCATCTCAAAGTAAAATGCAAAAAAGCCCATGCATTCAGATTGTAATCCAGAGTCTTGTCTCTGCACTGTCTGTTCAAATGCTCTTTGTATGTACGAGTACATTGAATTGAGATTGTGATGGATGAATGTTGGTTTAGTCATACAGTATGATCCAGACAGAAATATTTATATAAGACTATAACATGACAATATCTGTATTCTGTCTGCATAGGTTGCCATTGCTTTGTTATTGCTTTATTAACCTGTTCTTACTACCTCTACTTCAGCTTGCATACAAATGAAAGCCAGACTGTGAAGACATACTGTTATCACATCATATTCCACAGACAAATAAATCACTCCGGATATGAGACCATTCACTAAGCAGTTTCTGTAGCCTGAATCACATTCCTTATTCTTTCCGCATCTTTGGCTATTGCTTCATTCTTGGGATCAACAGCAAGGGCTGCTTCATAATCCCGAAGACCTGTCGGACAATAAGAAAAACAAGACACTTTGGTACTGGGCAAGGAATTTTCAAAGAACAGTAAAATAAATTACTCTCAGGCAGTGAGTAATTGCAAACTGGCTGATATTTCCCACATATGATTTACTGTATCAGAACCATCTATCTTATACTGTGTAGATGTATTCTGCTTTATCTTTAAATATTGCTATAGGGACTCAAACTTATTTTAATTTTTAGGCCAATAGTAGACTTTTGTATTTTGAGCCAAGCACCACAGTTTTAATAAGGAAACACTCAAGAGATCAGAGTGCACAGTACGGTAACAAATGAAATTATTGAAGAGGAATCACTTATTTTTCTGTGCACAGATACTATGCACAAAACTTATTGAACAACCTCATTGATACAATTCTTGACTTTCTTCACCAAATCCTTTAGAAAGGCACTAAAGGCAGAAAATAATAAAAAATAACAAAGGAAATAATAATAAGAGACACCATTTATATAGCAATTTTTTCCCATACAGCACTAATGACATCATCAATATTGGCTGTACTAAACTAAGTGTGTGACATGAGTTTTTTTTTTGCCATCTTTCATAATTGTCATACCCATGACAAGCACTTTCAAGATTACAAGGTTAACTCACCTTCAACATACATCTCCAGCTCACAAAACGCTGTGCCACGTCGTACCAACGCCTTGATTCGGCTTGCAGCATTCTGAGGCACTGGTGGGAACAGCAGGTCCATAGCCTGTAAGAGGAAACAGCTTTAATAGTTAAATTATGAAACAAAACTAGCAATAAACAAACTTCATTTAGAAATCTCACAATACCCAGAACAAAGAAAAAAAATAGTGTGGGATGTAAAATTTCAGTTTCTCCCAAAAGAAAACAGCTAATTAGTTTATTACTAGGGTATTTCTATTCTAGAATACTTGCAAAATCTCTTGTCAAAAATTTAATACAATCACTATCAATCAGTTTTTTAATGCAGCCAACCTAATATAGCAAAGCAAATGTTGACATACTATATCTCTTGTCTTTTAAATTACACTTTACTTCACTTTACCTGTGTTTCAGCTATATGTTGGTAATGACAGCTAGGTGTATAAAATGCAGTTTCTCTTTCTTTACATGACATGTCAAATAGGAAGAGTGAACTGCCTGTACAAAAATGTTAGACATCAGCAACATATAAAGTTCAATGAATATTATGTGAAGAAATCACATTCAGCGTTAAGATTTATGTTGTACTAAACAACTATTTCTTTTCACTACATAATCAAATTGAGACAACATCATTTGAAAAATTGAAATACAACATATGTCAACAGTCTGTTTGCTTTGAATTACACTTAAATATAGGTCTACATCTTGTCATGTGAGGAAATGACTATTTGTCCAATCAGTATGATGTCACAGACCAAAAGAAAAAAGAACAGATGTTATGTAGAAAAAGCTACAATATTCTCAGTTGTAAGTTTGATATTTTTTCATAGACTTAACAAAACAATTTACCTTTGAGCAATCTTCAATGCATTTGAAGAAGTTTCTCAACTTTAAATGACATGCTGCTCTGTTTGAATATAATCTGGGTCACTGTTAAAGAAGAAAATTAAAATAAACCAACAAGAAATCTAGAAGCGAAGCCTATCATTGCCTACAACCAAAGATACCAGTCCAAATATAGTCAATGACTCAATTTACCTGCCAAAGTACAAGAAAAAAGACCTGCTATATAAAGCTAAAATCTCCTTTTTAAAGATATTTTTACTAGAATATTTATGATTTTTGATGATAAATTAAAAAATTAGGTAAACAACTTTTGTGTCTTCCATTTTCAAAAACAATACTTAAATCAAATGACACATTTCCCTGTAACCTTGTTGAAAAAAATAAAATGACATATTTCCCTGTAACCTTCAAAAAGTGTCACACAAAGCCAATGTCTCCTTTTACAGCCACACCTATTAGTAATGAATCAATGTGAAAAGGATACGAATGAAGCTTCGGTGTGATACGAATTGCATGGGTGTAGGCATTAACAGCTGACTTGTAATCTCCTGAAGCAAAAAATGAGCTGAAAAAAGAAAACGTATGAAATGATGCACGAGCCACACATAATGATTCTGTCTTCCCAGTATTTTCTAGAAAGCATAAAACATTTTCTCATTGTTGCTGGTGATGAAACAGGTTCACATTTAAAGACCCAATGACAAGTTCATTCCTCTAAAACTATATATGTTATGGAATTAAAATGGAAAGGCATTAACCATACATTTAAAGTCCATATGTGACACACTGAATGATACTGACAGAGATACTAAAAATGTATATATCATCAGTGTCGCAAGCATTCCCCGGAAGTCCAAAATTTGAGAATTTCAAAGGTTTTTTTTTTTTTTCCCCATCAAGGTGAGCTAAAAATATGGACTGTGACACTATCTTGAGTCAAACTGACATATAGAAATGCAGGAAAAATCTGCAAAGGTCCCACGTAAAACCTCTTATTTATAATAATCTGACATCAGTTTTTACTCTCTGGTGAAAAAAGTACTCAAACTGACTTCAGTGGGTTGCTTGCGACACCAATGATATTCTCCTCAGTTTCATGAGAGCTGAATAGTATGTTACAGATTTTCTTCACTATGTGATCTCTTTGCAATAAAGAGCAACGAATAACTTCTAGCAAGGAAACTATTCAGCTTTGACACATCTTCTTCTGTCATCTGAATAGATAGTACAAAAACTGAGAGATTACATCTCACAGTTTTCTAATTTCAAATCGTAGCTCTCTTCAGCTTAAAGTGGTAGTGCAAGATCAATTCGTTATCAGTTTTATTTTGTTTTTCCTCAGATGAAATGTTACGGTTACTGTAAACCCACTGACATACAAATTAGAAGCCGATGGCTTCTTAAATTTGAGATTTTAACAATTAAAGAGATGGAATCATTCGGACTGCTCTGGCCAACTCATGGTTTTCTGAAACTGACTGTAAACCAGGCGTGACATCATTTTTTTCTGGAAGACACACTAACGGGACGCTTGAGTGGGCCTATTCAGTATGTAAACAATGGCATACTATGTGGCTGTGAACTATCGGTCGCAGGATAATCGGGCGTTTGTAGGGGCTACTTGTTGTGTTGTGATATTTCTCACCATGTCACTTGAACTTGGGGTTTCTTGGCCCCAGTTTGAAATCATCGTCATAATAAGGATGCACAGCTCAACAGACACTCCTTCAAAAGGTAAAGGAAACTTTACTTAAATAGAACAGTAGGAAATTCCATGCCTAAAGATGAAATCCTCTTGAACAGAAGAGAAAAACAGAAATCAAGGGCTACACGGCCCACTCAAGTCCTCTCAAGTGCTCCCAAACTACAACTAAAAGAAACGATGATCATAAGAAGAGTATCAAATAGATGTAGTCTCTTTATACCATACTGAGTAATAACGCACAGTCCCCTGACCACCTGACCCACTCAACAAGTTTGGCATTGACCAGCAACCAAGCTACTGAGAGCAGAAGTGAGCTATAATTGCTATAAATGAAAGCCAAAGTGACCTAAATATCTATTAGTTTATATATCAGGTGGCTTTCTTGTGCTCTCACTTTATGCTACCATTAGATCACTTATATATATTTCTTTGTAGTCACTGCTGCCCTGTCAACATCAGCTGGTCTGATCTAATCAGAATGATTCAAGTCCATGTGGTTAAAGGGATGATAGCTTGCATTTTACACAGAGATTCTATGGCAAGAACGTAAATACACCCCTGTGTGAAGTGGTTTGGTCCAAGCAGTTATATTTGGTTATGAACACATCTGTAATGGAAATAGTCTGTGTGATGAGGGGTGATAAAATCGACACCCATATGAAATTGATGTCTTTATGAGTACAACCCTTTCTCCTACCATTGGCCCATTGCAAATATTATCATATGTGAAGAAAGGGTGGAGTTAGGGGAGGGATTAGAGGGAAACATTGGTCAGTAAGGTGGTCCAATGTGGGCCTGCATTGTGTCACTCCGAAGCCAAGGCAGAGTCAAAACAAACACCGTGAGGCTCAAATTGATAGGGTTTTACAAGCTGGCCACGAGTTGTTCAGCTTTGTAGTACAAAGGTGTGCCGCAAAATATGACGTCACATGCAAATCGATGTTAATGGCGTAAGAGCCGGCAAAAGAAAGGCAGAACCACAAGTCATCTTATTTTGTAAAATAAACACATTAGCAGTGATGTTTTCGCAAAAATAACACTGCTAACACATTTTTGGCTACTAGAAGTTTATTATTTTACAGCATATAGCATAGGTTGTCCATGACGTTGTACTACAACTATAAGAACATTTTGCTTAATTTAGGATCAAATCAATATTATCAAATAACCTTTCACTTTCTCTGACCCTTTCACTCTAATCCTTTCTTTATGTCCAGGTGAAAACTGAATAGACTGTCATGCAGGAGAAGCATATAACATATCCAGCACTGATATCAGTAAAGGGGAATAAGTGTTTGATTTCATAAACTTATATGACTTACTTCCCTTTGTCTTGCAGCCACTGTGGATTTTTCTCTTCCTCTGTCAAGTCTTGATCTAGAGATAGTTGTATTGATCGTCTAGCCTCTGCCTGTTTTTTCAGCCACTGTGAAATTTTAAATTATTTTGGAATACAGAACAAAAGAGAGAAAAATGTGTAGAACCTGAACCATAAATGTTCTTTTCTATTATTCATTACTTTGTTTTCCTGTTTGTATTTCTATACATACAAGGAACAAATGCTCAGTTAATCTCGATTTGCGAGGAGTAAAATTAAACAGAGATTTCCCTGTTTATAAATTAATCATTCATCAAACTGCTGCATATTTTGAACACATACCTCTTCTTCTTGTGGTGTCTGAGACTCCCGAGTGGGTGTTGGGAAAGCTCGAGGTGTGTGAGTTACTATAATCTTTCCATTTTCTCTCAGTGGTGCACCACCATCTTTTTCTCCTTTCTCAAAAATATTTGCTGACCTTGCTAGAAAAATGGCATCACAAAGACTATTTTAGAAAATGATGTGGAGTAAAGCATGAATGTGTTGAACAGCAACGCTCATCTAGAACAAGAACTTACTCCACATTATATGGACTGAATTTTTAGCCCAGATTTCCTTAGCTTTTTAAAATGATTGCTTCAGTACTGCTAGTGCTATGTTGTAACTTTAAATACATGAGGCTGTCAGTGCAAAATTGAGCCAACCCCTGAACTCAGTCGGCCAATATACAAAATAATACATACAACTCTCATTTCATCCCACAAAGACTTAATCACATACAAAAACAAACTGAATGTTTTGCCACACGAAAAACAATACAAAAAATTCTAATCAATGTTAATGTCAATGATGAATAATATTGACAGTATACTCAATACAACAGAATTAGGCTAAATCCAGATCTCAATCAAATGTAGTCTATAAGAGTAGTGACTAGTAAAAGTATAAGCCTAGTCGATGTAGAAGTACCAAACAGTTCACACGATTCGATGACCTTGTCTAGATGTCTGATCTAGAAAGAAGATCCAAAGTTAGATCTAGATCTAGATCTACTGGCCTCAAACACTGTCAAAGGACCAGAATTTGCCCCATACAGAATAACCAGGAGAAGCGCTCCTTAAAACAAGTTTGTTTTTTTTTCTTCTTTTTTTTCAAAACACTCTTAACTGTAATTACTAATGATATTTCTAATATCCACCAATCTTACACTCCTCTCCATCCGCTTGGTAGGCCACAAGGTGAGATACAAAACATGTTCCAGGGTGGGGACTGGCAGGAGATCTTTTTCGGCCTAGCTGCCAGGCTCACATTTCTCTTAAATGCCAAAGGAGTAGATCTAATCTAACAGATCTATCATGTAGCGCCATGATTTCATAGTCATTTCCACCTGGGACAACATAAATCCAATCAGGCAATATATGCACAAAACCCTGCACTGCAGATAGTCTCCAGTTACGGTTCTGTATTGAATAATTGTTACCAGAGAAAATTACTCTGAATTTACCAGTGTACCGAAGATTTCGACAACGTTACCGCCGACAGCTTCGACGCCGGCAACCACAACGATGGAACCATGGATTCCTGCGAACCCCAGATTTTCGCGGATCCGCAAAATTCTGACAGCCCTGATACATGTACATGATTCTTGCCAAACAATACAGCCTTTAAATCATTGTGTCTATTTTGCTACATGAATCAAAACCAATGTATAAACTAAATATAATGATGTCAAGCTTGATGCAATATCAAAGTTGTTTAATACATGTTTTGACTTGTTTGATGCTTGATTTTTTTATTTCTTTTCATGTTTACAGTGGTATTAAAATGAGAAAATATGTCTAATTTTGTGACACCTTTTCTTTGCCTCTTTCTTTCCTCTCTGTCTCTTTCCTTCTCAGCCTCAACTTGTTCTCTTTGAGCAGCCAACAATCTTTCTTTTTCCTGTGAGCAATGAGGCAGTAGAATATGATGCTTGAAAAAGATCAATAAATGTCAGAACATAAGATTTTAGGAAAAACTTGCATTCTTTTTTATCTTTCTGTTGAAACATAGAAGAGTGTCATCCAAACAAATATGTGTGCACTAGCCTCTCACTGACCATTCACATGAATAATGTTGTCATGCTTTTTAACTTTTTTGTTTATAGGGACATCATTTATTAACCTTTGAATATAATATCATTAGCATTTTTTGAGATCACTATCTGATTGTTGCGGGATATATGTGACAAATATTCAAACATATGTTGTGAAGATAAAAGGAAAACAAACAAAAAACAAACGAAGAATTACTATTACCCTCCATGAACATTTTTTAAAAATTTCATTTGTGCAAAATTATCTGCTTAGTCCATGCACATGTTTTAATCAAATGATATAACTGATCACAACATTTAATGTCCTAAGTTGGTGCAATAAGTATAACACAAAAACTTCACTTTGTCAAAATCAACACAACTGTTGCATGATATAAGCAAAATAGATACCTTCTCTGCAATCTGTCTCTGTTCCTCTTTCCACCTCTCAAGATCCTCAGTTGCTTTCTGTCTCTCAGAATCCTTTATACCTGATATTCTATTACGTTCATCATCTTCAATCTGCGGAGATAAACAAACAAGACATATGATCAAGATACATGAACGATTATCAAAATAATTTGCTCAAGCACAAACAGTTCTCCAGAATCCTGAATGAGATGAACAGAAGATCATTTCTGCACAAAGACATGTTCTATTATTCTATTCCTGTTTCTCTGTTTTACTCTATTTCATTTTCTCAAATTCATTCAGCTCATGTAAAAGGTAGGACAAACTCTTGAAAAATTACGCTGGTTTAAACTTTTCCACTTTGTTCATACTATTTATTGCCCTATCTAGCAGAAAGTGATGGAAGAGGTACATCCACATTATATGAAAATATTAAAATGGTTCACACAGGACAGTGAACTTTAAAAAAGAAAAAAAAAAGAAAAAAAGCAGTCTGGGCAATTGACCTATACAGTAGTAACCTATAGACTAACTGAAAGCTTAACTGCCAACCTATCAATTTTATATCAGATTGATTTCTACATTTCATTCATGTTATAAAAAAAAGTGAGCACTGAATTTAACTGCAAGGTTCTGTGTTGGTATTAGAACCAAACAACTACATGAAGGCTACTACAGGTTGTATGTTGTCCAGCCATTAGAAACATTTTGAATTTAGAGCATTTCACATTGAGGATAGTCTAAGCAAAAGTTGAGTACCATCTTTTTTTTTTTCTTCACTGAAATCTGAAATCAGATAATGCATTCTTGCTTGGACATTTGAAACAACTACAAATGTCCAGTCTAGGGGGTAGATCAAAATTTGTGAGATGTATATGTCTTACCTTCATCATTTCATTGATTGCAAGCTTTTCATGTTGTCTCTTTATCTCTGCTTTCTTGGTGGCTTCTTCTTCCAATCGTTTCCTAACCTTCTCTTGGGCTTCCTCTCTCTTTTGTTTCATCACATCTTTGTCAGCTTTGATAAATAAGGAGTAATACACAGACTATGTGCATGATCATAACATTTCAAATGAGGACAATAACTTAAATATCTCCGGCTTAGAAACCTGTGCAAAAGACAATACTGCCTTCTATGAGCAACTAATTGAACTGAATACCATCTCTTGTTTAATACTGGCTATTTTTTAAAGTAAATCTTTATAAAAGTTCAACTTTCCTTTGTTTTTTAATGAGTAAAGTAAATATCATAATATGCATCTACATCATTATTACAATCATTACATTTAGGGATCTATAATTATTATTTTTATCATTTTGGGGAGGGAGAAAATCTGTATAATATAATTTTACTGGTTTTTAATGATTCTTTTTGTTCTCTTTGATCTTTCACTAATTCATGAAACAGGTAAAGCATAGAAATTTGTATTTACAATTACATATGTTTCAAGTGCAAGTAAAAATTATCAGTTATATCAGTTATCTGTTGAAAAAATACTAACAGTTTGGAAAACACCAATGAAACCTTACTGTTTTAAAGGATTAGTCATTTCTTCTGTGCAACTATCTCGCCCATCACTGGAATTACCTAGGGTTCTTTTCTAAGACATTAATCTGCTTTCCTTTCCATATTAGATATCTTGTCTTCTCTAATACTATCAGCAATACGTGTACTGACAGAAGGTAACATATCACTGTACCTGCTGCAGGTGCCTGTAATGTTGTCCATAATCCAAGCTCTTTCTTATTCAGTTTGAAAACTACAGCACCATTACCAACTTGAGCTGATCCTTGGACATCATCCACAGGGGCTGCCAGCAAGCACTCAAAAAGATATGGTGGATAGCTGACCTTTAGAGAAGATAGCACTCCCATTAATAGACCATCGAAATACAAAGAATATTATATGGCCTATAAATCACATCCAGTGAAGCACTAATTTCAAGCATACTACACCGTGGACTGACTGTTGATCATGCACTGTGTGTACCTATCATAGTTAAATGCAGTCTAGTTACAAGCCTACATGTCTTATTGTGTCAAATTTCATTTAGTACATTCTCCCAAAACAGGCTATGTGCAATATATGGCCGAAATAATTTAGAGCATGTGTGTTATTAACATTTGTCTTTAGATTTTCAGTCTCTCTTTAAAGCATTGTTTAATTTGATACTTTTGCCACCCATGATATGTGGAATCCTTTGAAAGCTTTTCGTTTTGAAAGCATTAATGTTGTCAGTGTCTGGTTTTGTTTAGGCCCACACTTTACGTCCATAGTTGTAACTTTGCTACTCATCATACATGTGCAGTTTTAATATTCTCAGATTTGTTTCAACATTTTGTCATCATTTTGAAGCTTATTCAGAATTTAGAAGAAGTAGAATGGACAGTAACAGATCTAATGGACAGAAATGTAATACACATAGTATAATAAGTATGAATCGTACATGTGTATATGTAATCATTATGGAAATTAGCGAAATGGCTGGAGAAGCAAGTGCCAATGTTAAATACAAGATATTTGCATACTGCCACAGTAGCGCGCGATGGCAGTGAGCCGGCTGTGAACCCTGGTACACTGATACAGGGTCAAACCAAAGGCACCCTGGTGCACAGCCATGAGTGATGTGCAAAGTGATTCAAAATGAAACGAATCTTGAGAAGGCAGATCCCCTTTTTCAGAAGCATGACTTTTGGAAACTGGTCGACTCCAAGCACACATCGTATTCGTGGTAGACAGATCGGCTGCGAATACACTTCCATAGCCTACATGTAATTAGTTTTGATACCAACCACATCTGTATGCACAATATATCCTTCAACACCTGACCAGATGAGGAAAGGCAAAATCTAAGAAAATGTAGTGTGTAGCTAAATAGGTGAATTAGTTGTGTATAAGTACTGTGCAGCTGATATGAATGTATGTTTCTCTAACCTAGTTTATTCTCTTTAATGTGACAGCAACAATCTTATGTATTTTGGGATGTCAGGTGTGGGTACATCTAATATAACAATAATTAGGTGGGTATTTATTTTTCAATCACATTAAATAATGATCCGATCCTGATCATGCTGACGATGTCTTGTATCCACCGCTCCTCCCTTTCCAATGTTTCTCGTTTTTTCTTTCTTCTCATTGTCACGCAAACATAAAATTTTAACAGGAATAAAAACATTAAAAAATTTTAAGAAAGGCATTTGTAGGATGAGCCAATGACTTTTTTTATGACAAAAACTGAATGTTTGAAATAGTCTTTTGAAGTTGAAGCCTTCGATAACAAGGTGGCGCATTAAATGCATGGTAAAAAATAATTGTTTACATTGACAACGTTTTATTTCTATGTCTAGCTCTAAAAATATAGATTTACTTGCCTTCAAATATTCTTCTGATGAGAAAACATCAACTTTATTTGCCTTCACCCCCTTCAGAGGTACTGTAATCCATACTGTTCTGTCTGATTCTTCCCATGTGTAGTCTTTCACGATCAACGGCATATTTATTCTTCCCAATTATACGGTCACATCCACTACTGGTGGACATACAAGGGGGAACATGTTCGTATCTATGAATTTAAAATTCAGGATCAGTTTCCTGGGATGTAAACTAATACTTATGTTTAAAATGACTGGTGGAATTGAGATGAAGGGTCATGAACTGGATAACTTTTAAAAAATTCAGTGACAAACATTTTGCCCCGTTCACCTATGGTATTGTAGTTATTACCAGTAACAGATTTAATTAACCTCAGTACTAATAACACTTCTGTTCATCCATACATACCTCCAATTTTTTTTTTATAAAAGCTCGTGCATCTATGCCAAATTGCCAAGAAAATGAATACATTATAATATATCCATTTTTATCTTCATGTTACCAATGCCATTGATTTTTATATTAGTATTCTATAAATTAAATTTTATTGTGAATGAATACTGGATTATGACTTTAAAATCAACTTCATGCGCTTATAATTATCAATTAAAATTTAAAGCATAGTGAAGTCTGGCAACATGCGGTATTACGATTGTAGGATACCGAAAGTACGGACAAGCGGTGTTGAAAGCATATCGGAATTCAGATCTAGACTCTAGTGCTCGTTTTCCATTTCAGCCTTACTGAAAGACAGGTATTATTATTGTTATTATTATTATCATCATCATTATTCATATGGCTGGTGACAGACAAGCTTGAGGATTGGACGGGCAGTGCATTCATTAGCTCTACGGGGGGATGTTCGCGTTAGTCTACTTGAGTCTTGAGGTCTGTTCAGTAGCCAAGCACTCGCAAGCTTTTTGCCTTTGTGTGCTCGCCAAGCACAATGCTTGGCTAGCACAACTTACGGAAGGGAGTGCTTGGCAAGCACAAAACAGCTGTTTATGGCTGCTCAGCAATTCTCTCGTTGTGATTGGAATTTACGTTCGATATAGATCGAGATCTAGACTAGATGATTACATGACAATAAAATAGCTAGGCCTAAATACATCTCATTTCTGGAATTATTTAACAAATTTTCTTTGGGTTTGGTAAATTTTGAGCGGACATCGAAATTTCCACTTACTTTCCATCCAATTTTTAACGGCGAATCAATCAGAAATAGCTAGATCTATATGTCAGCATTTCTACGCAAGAAGTCGACAGCGAAAGAAAGAAAAGATCAGGTTCAAAATTTTCCCCATTCCCCCTCTTACAGTTATGGCTTTTTTCAATCTCCTACGTGGTGGTTATCTCAGCCCCCCATAGGACTAGAACCGACGTTTTCACGGAGAGTCGAACTTGAAACTCAGGACTACATATCACGCCCACTGCCCCCCGAATCATCAATGCCATTGGCTGTCTTGAACCGATGAGCACCACCATTTTTTGCTTGCGAGGAGTAAGCACCTCGGAGGGTGCGCTTGCTGTGCTAGGTGAGCAGCAAGGCAAAAAGCTTGTGAGTGATGGGCTACGGAACGCTGCTTGCCAAGCGCAAGGCAAAAAGCTTGTGAGTGCTTGGCTACGGAACAAACCTTTAAACTTGGTCTGGACTAGTTCAAATTGCACCAATTTGAAACAAGATCAGCCAATATTAATTTTAATTGCTTTGCATCAGCCACCCCATTCTGGGCGTAAAAGAGTTAAAATCGCCGATCTTGGTTCAGATTGGTGCCATTTGACATGATGTGCATACACCGAGTATTAGATCTACTGCTTCACATCTAGATCAAGATCTATCTAAATCTAGAGTCAAGATCTAGACTAGATCTCTACGCCAGTTTTGCAGTCAGTATCTCTTGCCCATGCTGACAGGGAGTAACTCCCATTTGCTCAGCTCAATGCTCGTTGTGCGTGAGCCATTGGGCAGCTGTTCCCTGCTTTCTCACAATCAGAAGTGTCAACTACTATTCAGTTCAATACATAATAGTGTTACCAATTGTTTCATGGAGAAGCAGATTTATAACCTGATTTGGGCTGTCATTGCTACCTCATCAGCCAATCATCAGCTTGCATTGTCTATCTAAAGATTGTGCGTATAGGTGTGAACATCTGTTCAGTATAGTGTGAACATCTCAGTGGTCAGAACATCGAATCAAAGTGAGAGAAGGAATGGTTGGTGATAGGGTGGCTGTAGATGTACATAAAAAATGTATGTTTTTCCACACATGCACACATGAAAGAAGACCAAGTTTTGGGCATATACATACTTATGTCACATTATTGGTAGCAAGGAAGTGGTTAAGATTACATGTGGACCAGGTCTGTGATGTAGACCAAACTTAAGGGTAAATTTGGGAACATCTAAATTTCCTGACTTTTTTGTACCATACAGAACATATTCTATAATTCAATGTCATGATATTGTCTTCTGTACATTTTGGCAAATAGCAGAGAAATGATTCACGTCAACAGCAAGAATATGAATTTTGATTAAGTTTATTTGGAAGATTTCACTCCTTTGCACCATTATCCAATGTTTGTTTATGTTTGGTTTGTGCAGAGAAATGGATTTATATTTTGTTTGCAGTGGAATGCAGAATGAACTGAAATGTAGTGATTCCCTACCATAAAAATAGACAGTGAAACTAAAAAATAATGACGTGAAGTGATCCGACAAAAGTCCGTCATTGCTCCCAAAATCTTGTTATTCCAGTTTAGAGATCAATTTGTCTGATGATTTGGGTCACTGACAAGACAAAGTAGCACTGTTATGTATATTTGTCTACTATCTGTGTGGTTTACTCTCCTGTTGACATATACGCATATAACATATGCAACATACCATGATTTGTTTCAGGTGCCATATCTTGGTGTCAAGTTCTGATTTTGTATTTATTGACTTGATGGTGACCATCTTCTGATCGATGCTGATTCAGTTCCTTTAGGTTTAGCTGATATTATAGCTATGACAGGAACAAATTATATATTGTATCTGTTACCAAGGTAGACCAATGTGTTTCAACAGATAAATCAACAGCATGTATCTAGGTCTATCAGTAGTAGATCACTTAAGGGGGGGAGGGGGGGTCGGTCCTGAAGGTGATTTTTTTTTTATTATTAAAGATAGGCTATTTTAAGCTTGTCCATCGCATTCGGCATGTTCAAATTAGAGGAAAACAGTGAAAAAAAAATAGACTTTTTCAAATAGTTGCCATGGCAACGCCGCCATCTTGGATTTTGGCATCTCTTAAATGGCTAACTTCAAAATCTCTCTAGTCCGCCAAATTTTAACAAAACTGGATAAAACTTTGTGTACATCTTATTTGATATAATGTCTAAAAAGTTACTTATTTTCAGCCCTCTATATATAATAGAAAATTTTTAGAAATTCTTGAAAATGCCATGTAGCGAAATTTCATATTTCGCCATTTTTTCATACTAAAAACCCACTTTTCTCTGAAACTTACCAACAGAATGGGACGCACGTACGTACATTTTTCAGTTTTATTGTGAACATGACGGTGCCAAATTTGGTTAGAATCGGTTCAGAAACTAAAAAGTAGATAGCAAAATACTTTGAGAAAAACGCGTTTAAAGTTTGTTTTCACAGAAACATTGACATGGACAGTTTTTTATTCGGCTTTTGGCCTCAAAACACCCTTTTTGTACATACTAGCCCTCTCTTCATCATGACTTCTGTATTTTTTATTGCCTCTTCCTTGCTTTCTGGGCATAATTTTTCTCGAATTTTGTTCCCTACCCCCCATAATTATAAGGGCTCCAATAGAGCCTACTTCCGGGTTCTTGGGAGCCTATAAGTGGTCCCCATATCGTTTTCTGTCCAAACTAAGAGTTTCTTGACCTTTACTGTGGCATATAGTCCACAA